>JBAIAA010001644.1:0-33858 GCA_037893245.1 Crossaster papposus
GCATAATAAATATGTAAAGGGAAAGAAGTGTGCATAGGAAATAAACACATGATGTGGGAACAAGCCCTCGAGTTAAATATGTAAAGGGAAAGAAGTGTGCATAAGAAATATGTAAAGGGAAAGAAGTGTGCATAAGAAATATGTAAAGGGAAAGAAGTGTGCATAAGAAATATGTAAAGGGAAAGAAGTGTGCATAAGAAATATGTAAAGGGAAAGAAGTGTGCATAAGAAATATGTAAAGGGAAAGAAGTGTGCATAAGAAATATGTAAAGGGAAAGAAGTGTGCATAAGAAATAAACACATGATGTGGGAACAAGCCCTCGAGTTAAATATGTAAAGGGAAAGAAGTGTGCATAAGAAATATGTAAAGGGAAAGAAGTGTGCATAAGAAATATGTAAAGGGAAAGAAGTGTGCATAAGAAACATGTAAAGGGAAAGAAGTGTGCATAAGAAATATGTGAAGGGAAAGAAGTGTGCATAAGAAATATGTAAAGGGAAAGAAGTGTGCATAAGAAATATGTAAAGGGAAAGAAGTGTGCATAAGAAATATGTAAAGGGAAAGAAGTGTGCATAAGAAATATGTAAAGGGAAAGAAGTGTGCATAAGAAATATGTAAAGGGAAAGAAGTGTGCATAAGAAATAAACACATGATGTGGGAACAAGCCCTCGAGTTAAATATGTAAAGGGAAAGAAGTGTGCATAAGAAATATGTAAAGGGAAAGAAGTGTGCATAAGAAATAAACACATGATGTGGGAACAAGCCCTCGAGTTAAATATGTAAAGGGAAAGAAGTGTGCATAAGAAATATGTAAAGGGAAAGAAGTGTGCATAAGAAATATGGAAAGGGAAAGAAGTGTGCATAAGAAATATGTAAAGGGAAAGAAGTGTGCATAAGAAATATGTAAAGGGAAAGAAGTGTGCATAAGAAATATGTAAAGGGAAAGAAGTGTGCATAAGAAATATGTAAAGGGAAAGAAGTGTGCATAAGAAATATGTAAAGGGAAAGAAGTGTGCATAAGAAATATGTAAAGGGAAAGAAGTGTGCATAAGAAATATGTAAAGGGAAAGAAGTGTGCATAAGAAATATGTAAAGGGAAAGAAGTGTGCATAAGAAATATGTAAAGGGAAAGAAGTGTGCATAAGAAATATGTAAAGGGAAAGAAGTGTGCATAAGAAATATGTAAAGGGAAAGAAGTGTGCATAAGAAATATGTAAAGGGAAAGAAGTGTGCATAAGAAATATGTAGAGGGAAAGAAGTGTGCATAAGAAATATGTAGAGGGAAAGAAGTGTGCATAAGAAATATGTAAAGGGAAAGGAGTGTGCATAAGAAATATGTAAAGGGAAAGAAGTGTGCATAAGAAATATGTAAAGAGAAAGAAGTGTGCATAAGAAATATGTAAAGGGAAAGATGTGTGCATAAGAAATAAACACATGATGTGGGAACAAGCCCTCGAGTTAAATATGTAAAGGGAAAGAAGTGTGCATAAGAAATATGTAAAGGGAAAGAAGTGTGCATAATAAATATGTAAAGGGAAAGAAGTGTGCATAGGAAATAAACACATGATGTGGGAACAAGCCCTCGAGTTAAATATGTAAAGGGAAAGAAGTGTGCATAAGAAATATGTAAAGGGAAAGAAGTGTGCATAAGAAATATGTAAAGGGAAAGAAGTGTGCATAAGAAATATGTAAAGGGAAAGAAGTGTGCATAAGAAAAATGTAAAGGGAAAGAAGTGTGCATAAGAAATATGTAAAGGGAAAGAAGTGTGCATAAGAAATATGTAAAGGGAAAGAAGTGTGCATAAGAAATAAACACATGATGTGGGAACAAGCCCTCGAGTTAAATATGTAAAGGGAAAGAAGTGTGCATAAGAAATATGTAAAGGGAAAGAAGTGTGCATAAGAAATATGTGAAGGGAAAGAAGTGTGCATAAGAAATATGTAAAGGGAAAGAAGTGTGCATAAGAAATATGTAAAGGGAAAGAAGTGTGCATAAGAAATATGTAAAGGGAAAGAAGTGTGCATAAGAAATATGTAAAGGGAAAGAAGTGTGCATAAGAAATATGTAAAGGGAAAGAAGTGTGCATAAGAAATAAACACATGATGTGGGAACATGCCCTCGAGTTAAATATGTAAAGGGAAAGAAGTGTGCATAAGAAATATGTAAAGGGAAAGAAGTGTGCATAAGAAATAAACACATGATGTGGGAACAAGCCCTCGAGTTAAATATGTAAAGGGAAAGAAGTGTGCATAAGAAATATGTAAAGGGAAAGAAGTGTGCATAAGAAATATGGAAAGGGAAAGAAGTGTGCATAAGAAATATGTAAAGGGAAAGAAGTGTGCATAAGAAATATGTAAAGGGAAAGAAGTGTGCATAAGAAATATGTAAAGGGAAAGAAGTGTGCATAAGAAATATGTAAAGGGAAAGAAGTGTGCATAAGAAATATGTAAAGGGAAAGAAGTGTGCATAAGAAATATGTAAAGGGAAAGAAGTGTGCATAAGAAATATGTAAAGGGAAAGAAGTGTGCATAAGAAATATGTAAAGGGAAAGAAGTGTGCATAAGAAATATGTAAAGGGAAAGAAGTGTGCATAAGAAATATGTAAAGGGAAAGAAGTGTGCATAAGAAATATGTAAAGGGAAAGAAGTGTGCATAAGGAATATGTAAAGGGAAAGAAGTGTGCATAAGAAACATGTAAAGGGAAAGAAGTGTGCATAAGAAATATGTGAAGGGAAAGAAGTGTGCATAAGAAATATGTAAAGGGAAAGAAGTGTGCATAAGAAATATGTAAAGGGAAAGAAGTGTGCATAAGAAATATGTAAAGGGAAAGAAGTGTGCATAAGAAATATGTAAAGGGAAAGAAGTGTGCATAAGAAATATGTAAAGGGAAAGAAGTGTGCATAAGAAATAAACACATGATGTGGGAACAAGCCCTCGAGTTAAATATGTAAAGGGAAAGAAGTGTGCATAAGAAATATGTAAAGGGAAAGAAGTGTGCATAAGAAATAAACACATGATGTGGGAACAAGCCCTCGAGTTAAATATGTAAAGGGAAAGAAGTGTGCATAAGAAATATGTAAAGGGAAAGAAGTGTGCATAAGAAATATGGAAAGGGAAAGAAGTGTGCATAAGAAATATGTAAAGGGAAAGAAGTGTGCATAAGAAATATGTAAAGGGAAAGAAGTGTGCATAAGAAATATGTAAAGGGAAAGAAGTGTGCATAAGAAATATGTAAAGGGAAAGAAGTGTGCATAAGAAATATGTAAAGGGAAAGAAGTGTGCATAAGAAATATGTAAAGGGAAAGAAGTGTGCATAAGAAATATGTAAAGGGAAAGAAGTGTGCATAAGAAATATGTAAAGGGAAAGAAGTGTGCATAAGAAATATGTAAAGGGAAAGAAGTGTGCATAAGAAATATGTAAAGGGAAAGAAGTGTGCATAAGAAATATGTAAAGGGAAAGAAGTGTGCATAAGAAATATGTAAAGGGAAAGAAGTGTGCATAAGAAATATGTAAAGGGAAAGAAGTGTGCATAAGAAATATGTAAAGGGAAAGAAGTGTGCATAAGAAATATGTAGAGGGAAAGAAGTGTGCATAAGAAATATGTAGAGGGAAAGAAGTGTGCATAAGAAATATGTAAAGGGAAAGGAGTGTGCATAAGAAATATGTAAAGGGAAAGAAGTGTGCATAAGAAATATGTAAAGAGAAAGAAGTGTGCATAAGAAATATGTAAAGGGAAAGATGTGTGCATAAGAAATAAACACATGATGTGGGAACAAGCCCTCGAGTTAAATATGTAAAGGGAAAGAAGTGTGCATAAGAAATATGTAAAGGGAAAGAAGTGTGCATAATAAATATGTAAAGGGAAAGAAGTGTGCATAGGAAATAAACACATGATGTGGGAACAAGCCCTCGAGTTAAATATGTAAAGGGAAAGAAGTGTGCATAAGAAATATGTAAAGGGAAAGAAGTGTGCATAAGAAATATGTAAAGGGAAAGAAGTGTGCATAAGAAATATGTAAAGGGAAAGAAGTGTGCATAAGAAAAATGTAAAGGGAAAGAAGTGTGCATAAGAAATATGTAAAGGGAAAGAAGTGTGCATAAGAAATATGTAAAGGGAAAGAAGTGTGCATAAGAAATACACACATGATGTGGGAACAAGCCCTCGAGTTAAATATGTAAAGGGAAAGAAGTGTGCATAAGAAATATGTAAAGGGAAAGAAGTGTGCATAAGAAATATGTGAAGGGAAAGAAGTGTGCATAAGAAATATGTAAAGGGAAAGAAGTGTGCATAAGAAATATGTAAAGGGAAAGAAGTGTGCATAAGAAATATGTAAAGGGAAAGAAGTGTGCATAAGAAATATGTAAAGGGAAAGAAGTGTGCATAAGAAATATGTAAAGGGAAAGAAGTGTGCATAAGAAATAAACACATGATGTGGGAACAAGCCCTCGAGTTAAATATGTAAAGGGAAAGAAGTGTGCATAAGAAATATGTAAAGGGAAAGAAGTGTGCATAAGAAATAAACACATGATGTGGGAACAAGCCCTCGAGTTAAATATGTAAAGGGAAAGAAGTGTGCATAAGAAATATGTAAAGGGAAAGAAGTGTGCATAAGAAATATGGAAAGGGAAAGAAGTGTGCATAAGAAATATGTAAAGGGAAAGAAGTGTGCATAAGAAATATGTAAAGGGAAAGAAGTGTGCATAAGAAATATGTAAAGGGAAAGAAGTGTGCATAAGAAATATGTAAAGGGAAAGAAGTGTGCATAAGAAATATGTAAAGGGAAAGAAGTGTGCATAAGAAATATGTAAAGGGAAAGAAGTGTGCATAAGAAATATGTAAAGGGAAAGAAGTGTGCATAAGAAATATGTAAAGGGAAAGAAGTGTGCATAAGAAATATGTAAAGGGAAAGAAGTGTGCATAAGAAATATGTAAAGGGAAAGAAGTGTGCATAAGAAATATGTAAAGGGAAAGAAGTGTGCATAAGAAATATGTAAAGGGAAAGAAGTGTGCATAAGAAATATGTAGAGGGAAAGAAGTGTGCATAAGAAATATGTAGAGGGAAAGAAGTGTGCATAAGAAATATGTAAAGGGAAAGGAGTGTGCATAAGAAATATGTAAAGGGAAAGAAGTGTGCATAAGAAATATGTAAAGGGAAAGAAGTGTGCATAAGAAATATGTAAAGGGAAAGAAGTGTGCATAAGAAATATGTAAAGGGAAAGAAGTGTGCATAAGAAATATGTAAAGGGAAAGAATTGTGCATAAGAAATATGTAAAGGGAAATAAGTGTGCATAAGAAATATGTAAAGGGAAAGAAGTGTGCATAAGAAATATGTAAAGGGAAAGAAGTGTGCATAGGAAATATGTAAAGGGAAAGAAGTGTGCATAAGAAATATGTAAAGGGAAAGAAGTGTGCATAAGAAATATGTAAAGGGAAAGAAGTGTGCATAAGAAATATGTAAAGGGAAAGAAGTGTGCATAAGAAATATGTAAAGGGAAAGAAGTGTGCATAAGAAATATGTAAAGGGAAAGAAGTGTGCATAAGAAATATGTAAAGGGAAAGAAGTGTGCATAAGAAATATGTAAAGGGAAAGAAGTGTGCATAAGAAATATGTAAAGGGAAAGAAGTGTGCATAAGAAATATGTAAAGGGAAAGAAGTGTGCATAAGAAATATGTAAAGGGAAAGAAGTGTGCATAATAAATATGTAAAGGGAAAGAAGTGTGCATAAGAAATATGTAAAGGGAAAGATGTGTGCATAAGAAATATGTAAAGGGAAAGAAGTGTGCATAAGAAATATGTAAAGGGAAGAAAGTGTGCATAAGAAATATGTAAAGGGAAAGATGTGTGCATAAGAAATAAACACATGATGTGGGAACAAGCCCTCGAGTTAAATATGTAAAGGGAAAGAAGTGTGCATAAGAAATATGTAAAGGGAAAGAAGTGTGCATAAGAAATATGTAAAGGGAAAGAAGTGTGCATAAGAAATATGTAAAGGGAAAGAAGTGTGCATAAGAAATATGTAAAGGGAAAGAAGTGTGCATAAGAAATATGTAAAGGGAAAGAAGTGTGCATAAGAAATATGTAAAGGGAAAGAAGTGTGCATAAGAAATATGTAAAGGGAAAGAAGTGTGCATAAGAAATAAACACATGATGTGGGAACAAGCCCTCGAGTTAAATATGTAAAGGGAAAGAAGTGTGCATAAGAAATATGTAAAGGGAAAGAAGTGTGCATAAGAAATATGTAAAGGGAAAGAAGTGTGCATAAGAAATATGTAAAGGGAAAGAAGTGTGCATAAGAAATGTGTAAAGGGAAAGAAGTGTGCATAAGAAATATGTAAAGGGAAAGAAGTGTTCATAAGAAATATGTAAAGGGAAAGAAGTGTGCATAAGAAATATGTAAAGGGAAAGAAGTGTGCATAAGAAATATGTAAAGGGAAAGAAGTGTGCATAAGAAATATGTAAAGGGAAAGAAGTGTGCATAAGAAATAAACACATGATGTGGGAACAAGCCCTCGAGTTAAATATGTAAAGGGAAAGAAGTGTGCATAAGAAATATGTAAAGGGAAAGGAGTGTGCATAAGAAATATGGAAAGGGAAAGAAGTGTGCATACGAAATATGTAAAGGGAAAGAAGTGTGCATAAGAAATATGTAAAGGGAAAGAAGTGTGCATAAGAAATATGTAAAGGGAAAGAAGTGTTCATAAGCAATATGTAAAGGGAAAGAAGTGTGCATAAGAAATATGTAAAGGGAAAGAAGTGTGCATAAGAAATATGTAAAGGGAAAGAAGTGTGCATAAGAAATATGTAAAGGGAAAGAAGTGTGCATAAGAAATATGTAAAGGGAAATAATTGTACATAAGAAATATGTAAAGGGAAAGAAGTGTGCATAAGAAATATGTAAAGGGAAAGAAGTGTGCATAAGAAATATGTAAAGGGAAAGAAGTGTGCATAAGAAATATGTAAAGGGAAATAAGTGTGCATAAGAAATATGTAAAGGGAAAGAAGTGTGCATAAGAAATATGTAAAGGGAAAGAAGTGTGCATAAGAAATATGTAAAGGGAAAGAAGTGTGCATAAGAAATATGTAAAGTGAAAGAAGTGTGCATAAGAAATATGTAAAGGGAAAGAAGTGTGCATAAGAAATATGTAAAGGGAAAGAAGTGTGCATAAGAAATATGTAAAGGGAAAGAAGTGTGCATAAGAAATATGTAAAGGGAAAGAAGTGTGCATAAGAAATATGTAAAGGGAAAGAAGTGTGCATAAGAAATATGTAAAGGGAAAGAAGTGTGCATAAGAAATATGTAAAGGGAAAGAAGTGTGCATAAGAAATATGTAAAGGGAAAGAAGTGTGCATAAGAAATATGTAAAGGGAAAGAAGTGTGCATAAGAAATATGTAAAGGGAAAGAAGTGTGCATAAGAAATATGTAAAGGGAAAGAAGTGTGCATAAGAAATATGTAAAGGGAAAGAAGTGTGCATAAGAAATATGTAAAGGGAAAGAAGTGTGCATAAGAAATATGTAAAGGGAAAGAAGTGTGCATAAGAAATATGTAAAGGGAAAGAAGTGTGCATAAGAAATATGTAAAGGGAAAGAAGTGTGCATAAGAAATATGTAAAGGGAAAGAAGTGTGCATAAGAAATATGTAAAGGGAAAGAAGTGTGCATAAGAAATGTGTAAAGGGAAAGAAGTGTGCATAATAAATAAACACATGATGTGGGAACAAGCCCTCGAGTTAAATATGTAAAGTGAAAGAAGTGTGCATAAGAAATATGTAAAGGGAAAGAAGTGTGCATAAGAAATATGTAAAGGGAAAGAAGTGTGCATAAGAAATAAACACATGATGTGGGAACAAGCCCTCGAGTTAAATATGTAAAGGGAAAGAAGTGTGCATAAGAAATATGTAAAGGGAAAGAAGTGTGCATAAGAAATAAACACATGATGTGGGAACAAGCCCTCGAGTTAAATATGTAAAGGGAAAGAAGTGTGCATAAGAAATATGTAAAGGGAAAGAAGTGTGCATAAGAAATATGTAAAGGGAAAGAAGTGTGCATAAGAAATATGTAAAGGGAAAGAAGTGTGCATAAGGAATATGTAAAGGGAAAGAAGTGTGCATAAGAAATATGTAAAGGGAAAGAAGTGTGCATAAGAAATATGTAAAGGGAAAGAAGTGTGCATAAGAAATATGCACAAGAAATATGTAAAGGGAAAGAAGTGTGCATAAGAAATATGTAAAGGGAAAGAAGTGTGCATAAGAAATATGTAAAGGGAAAGAAGTGTGCATAAGAATTATGTAAAGGGAAAGAAGTGTGCATAAGAAATATGTAAAGGGAAAGAAGTGTGCATAAGAAATTACAAAAAGGGAAAGAAGTGTGCATAAGAAATATGTAAAGGGAAAGAAGTGTGCATAAGAAATATGTAAAGGGAAAGAAGTGTGCATAAGAAATATGTAAAGGGAAAGAAGTGTGCATAAGAAATATGTAAAGGGAAAGAAGTGTGCATAAGAAATATGTAAAGGGAAAGAAGTGTGCATAAGAAATATGTAAAGGGAAAGAAGTGTGCATAAGAAATATGTAAAGGGAAAGAAGTGTGCATAAGAAATATGTAAAGGGAAAGAAGTGTGCATAAGAAATATGTAAAGGGAAAGAAGCGTGCATAAGAAATATGTAAAGGGAAAGAAGTGTGCATAAGAAATATGTAAAGGGAAAGAAGTGTGCATAAGAAATATGTAAAGGGAAAGAAGTGTGCATAAGAAATATGTAAAGGGAAAGAAGTGTGCATAAGAAATATGTAAAGGGAAAGAAGTGTGCATAGGAAATATGTAAAGGGAAAGAAGTGTGCATAAGAAATATGTAAAGGGAAAGAAGTGTGCATAAGAAATATGTAAAGGGAAAGAAGTGTGCATAAGAAATATGTAAAGGGAAAGAAGTGTGCATAAGAAATATGTAAAGGGAAAGAAGTGTGCATAAGAAATATGTAAAGGGAAAGAAGTGTGCATAAGAAACATGTAAAGGGAAAGAAGTGTGCATAAGAAATATGTAAAGGGAAAGAAGTGTGCATAAGAAATATGTAAAGGGAAAGAAGTGTGCATAAGAAATATGTAAAGGGAAAGAAGTGTGCATAAGAAATATGTAAAGGGAAAGAAGTGTGCATAATAAATATGTAAAGGGAAAGAAGTGTGCATAAGAAATATGTAAAGGGAAAGATGTGTGCATAAGAAATATGTAAAGGGAAAGAAGTGTGCATAAGAAATATGTAAAGGGAAGAAAGTGTGCATAAGAAATATGTAAAGGGAAAGATGTGTGCATAAGAAATAAACACATGATGTGGGAACAAGCCCTCGAGTTAAATATGTAAAGGGAAAGAAGTGTGCATAAGAAATATGTAAAGGGAAAGAAGTGTGCATAAGAAATATGTAAAGGGAAAGAAGTGTGCATAAGAAATATGTAAAGGGAAAGAAGTGTGCATAAGAAATATGTAAAGGGAAAGAAGTGTGCATAAGAAATATGTAAAGGGAAAGAAGTGTGCATAAGAAATATGTAAAGGGAAAGAAGTGTGCATAAGAAATATGTAAAGGGAAAGAAGTGTGCATAAGAAATATGTAAAGGGAAAGAAGTGTGCATAAGAAATAAACACATGATGTGGGAACAAGCCCTCGAGTTAAATATGTAAAGGGAAAGAAGTGTGCATAAGAAATATGTAAAGGGAAAGAAGTGTGCATAAGAAATATGTAAAGGGAAAGAAGTGTGCATAAGAAATATGTAAAGGGAAAGAAGTGTGCATAAGAAATGTGTAAAGGGAAAGAAGTGTGCATAAGAAATATGTAAAGGGAAAGAAGTGTGCATAAGAAATATGTAAAGGGAAAGAAGTGTGCATAAGAAATATGTAAAGGGAAAGAAGTGTACATAAGAAATATGTAAAGGGAAAGAAGTGTGCATAAGAAATATGTAAAGGGAAAGAAGTGTGCATAAGAAATAAACACATGATGTGGGAACAAGCCCTCGAGTTAAATATGTAAAGGGAAAGAAGTGTGCATAAGAAATATGTAAATGGAAAGGAGTGTGCATAAGAAATATGGAAAGGGAAAGAAGTGTGCATACGAAATATGTAAAGGGAAAGAAGTGTGCATAAGAAATATGTAAAGGGAAAGAAGTGTGCATAAGAAATATGTAAAGGGAAAGAAGTGTTCATAAGCAATATGTAAAGGGAAAGAAGTGTGCATAAGAAATATGTAAAGGGAAAGAAGTGTGCATAAGAAATATGTAAAGGGAAAGAAGTGTGCATAAGAAATATGTAAAGGGAAAGAAGTGTGCATAAGAAATATGTAAAGGGAAAGAATTGTACATAAGAAATATGTAAAGGGAAAGAAGTGTGCATAAGAAATATGTAAAGGGAAAGAAGTGTGCATAAGAAATATGTAAAGGGAAAGAAGTGTGCATAAGAAATATGTAAAGGGAAATAAGTGTGCATAAGAAATATGTAAAGGGAAAGAAGTGTGCATAAGAAATATGTAAAGGGAAAGAAGTGTGCATAAGAAATATGTAAAGGGAAAGAAGTGTGCATAAGAAATATGTAAAGGGAAAGAAGTGTGCATAAGAAATATGTAAAGGGAAAGAAGTGTGCATAAGAAATATGTAAAGGGAAAGAAGTGTGCATAAGAAATATGTAAAGGGAAAGAAGTGTGCATAAGAAATATGTAAAGGGAAAGAAGTGTGCATAAGAAATATGTAAAGGGAAAGAAGTGTGCATAAGAAATATGTAAAGGGAAAGAAGTGTGCATAAGAAATATGTAAAGGGAAAGAAGTGTGCATAAGAAATATGTAAAGGGAAAGAAGTGTGCATAAGAAATATGTAAAGGGAAAGAAGTGTGCATAAGAAATATGTAAAGGGAAAGAAGTGTGCATAAGAAATATGTAAAGGGAAAGAAGTGTGCATAAGAAATATGTAAAGGGAAAGAAGTGTGCATAAGAAATATGTAAAGGGAAAGAAGTGTGCATAAGAAATATGTAAAGGGAAAGAAGTGTGCATAAGAAATATGTAAAGGGAAAGAAGTGTGCATAAGAAATATGTAAAGGGAAAGAAGTGTGCATAAGAAATATGTAAAGGGAAAGAAGTGTGCATAAGAAATATGTAAAGGGAAAGAAGTGTGCATAAGAAATATGTAAAGGGAAAGAAGTGTGCATAAGAAATGTGTAAAGGGAAAGAAGTGTGCATAATAAATAAACACATGATGTGGGAACAAGCCCTCGAGTTAAATATGTAAAGGGAAAGAAGTGTGCATAAGAAATATGTAAAGGGAAAGAAGTGTGCATAAGAAATATGTAAAGGGAAAGAAGTGTGCATAAGAAATAAACACATGATGTGGGAACAAGCCCTCGAGTTAAATATGTAAAGGGAAAGAAGTGTGCATAAGAAATATGTAAAGGGAAAGAAGTGTGCATAAGAAATAAACACATGATGTGGGAACAAGCCCTCGAGTTAAATATGTAAAGGGAAAGAAGTGTGCATAAGAAATATGTAAAGGGAAAGAAGTGTGCATAAGAAATATGTAAAGGGAAAGAAGTGTGCATAAGAAATATGTAAAGGGAAAGAAGTGTGCATAAGGAATATGTAAAGGGAAAGAAGTGTGCATAAGAAATATGTAAAGGGAAAGAAGTGTGCATAAGAAATATGTAAAGGAAAAGAAGTGTGCATAAGAAATATGCACAAGAAATATGTAAAGGGAAAGAAGTGTGCATAAGAAATATGTAAAGGGAAAGAAGTGTGCATAAGAAATATGTAAAGGGAAAGAAGTGTGCATAAGAATTATGTAAAGGGAAAGAAGTGTGCATAAGAAATATGTAAAGGGAAAGAAGTGTGCATAAGAAATTACAAAAAGGGAAATAAGTGTGCATAAGAAATATGTAAAGGGAAAGAAGTGTGCATAAGAAATATGTAAAGGGAAAGAAGTGTGCATAAGAAATATGTAAAGGGAAAGAAGTGTGCATAAGAAATATGTAAAGGGAAAGAAGTGTGCATAAGAAATATGTAAAGGGAAAGAAGTGTGCATAAGAAATATGTAAAGGGAAAGAAGTGTGCATAAGAAATATGTAAAGGGAAAGAAGTGTGCATAAGAAATATGTAAAGGGAAAGAAGTGTGCATAAGAAATATGTAAAGGGAAAGAAGTGTGCATAAGAAATATGTAAAGGGAAAGAAGCGTGCATAAGAAATATGTAAAGGGAAAGAAGTGTGCATAAGAAATATGTAAAGGGGAAAGAAGTGTGCATAAGAAATATGTAAAGGGAAAGAAGTGTGCATACGAAATATGTAAAGGGAAAGAAGTGTGCATAAGAAATATGTAAAGGGAAAGAAGTGTGCATACGAAATATGTAAAGGGAAAGAAGTGTGCATAAGAAATATGTAAAGGGAAAGAAGTGTGCATAAGAAATATGTAAAGGGAAAGAAGTGTGCATAAGAAATATGTAAAGGGAAAGAAGTGTGCATAAGAAATATGTAAAGGGAAAGAAGTGTGCATCAGAAATATGTAAAGGGAAAGAAGTGTGCATAAGAAATATGTAAAGGGAAAGAAGTGTGCATAAGAAATATGTAAAGGGAAAGAAGTGTGCATAAGAAATATGTAAAGGGAAAGAAGTGTGCATAAGAAATATGTAAAGGGAAAGAAGTGTGCATAAGAAATATGTAAAGGGAAAGAAGTGTGCATAAGAAATATGTAAAGGGAAAGAAGTGTGCATAAGAAATATGTAAAGGGAAAGAAGTGTGCATAAGAAATATGTAAAGGGAAAGAAGTGTGCATAAGAAATATGTAAAGGGAAAGAAGTGTGCATAAGAAATATGTAAAGGGAAAGAAGTGTGCATAAGAAATATGTAAAGGGAAAGAAGTGTGCATAAGAAATATGTAAAGGGAAAGAAGTGTGCATAAGAAATATGTAAAGGGAAATAAGTGTGCATAAGAAATATGTAAAGGGAAAGAAGTGTGCATAAGAAATATGTAAAGGGAAAGAAGTGTGCATAAGAAATATGTAAAGGGAAAGAAGTGTGCATAAGAAATATGTAAAGGGAAAGAAGTGTGCATAAGAAATATGTAAAGGGAAAGAAGTGTGCATAAGAAATATGTAAAGGGAAAGAAGTGTGCATAAGAAATAAACACATGATGTGGGAACAAGCCCTCGAGTTAAATATGTAAAGGGAAAGAAGTGTGCATAAGAAATATGTAAAGGGAAAGAAGTGTGCATAAGAAATATGTAAAGGGAAAGAAGTGTGCATAAGAAATATGTAAAGGGAAAGAAGTGTGCATAAGAAATATGTAAAGGGAAAGAAGTGTGCATAAGAAATATGTAAAGGGAAAGAAGTGTGCATAAGAAATATGTAAAGGGAAAGAAGTGTGCATAAGAAATATGTAAAGGGAAAGAAGTGTGCATAAGAAATATGTAAAGGGAAAGAAGTGTGCATAAGAAATATGTAAAGGGAAAGAAGTGTGCATAAGAAATATGTAAAGGGAAAGAAGTGTGCATAAGAAATATGTAAAGGGAAAGAAGTGTGCATAAGAAATATGTAAAGGGAAAGAAGTGTGCATAAGAAATATGTAAAGGGAAAGAAGTGTGCATAAGAAATATGTAAAGGGAAAGAAGTGTGCATAAGAAATATGTAAAGGGAAAGAAGTGTGCATAAGAAATATGTAAAGGGAAAGAAGTGTGCATAAGAAATATGTAAAGGGAAAGAAGTGTGCATAAGAAATATGTAAAGGGAAAGAAGTGTGCATAAGAAATATGTAAAGGGAAAGAAGAAATATGTAAAGGGAAAGAAGTGTGCATAAGGAATATGTAAAGGGAAAGAAGTGTGCATAAGAAATATGTAAAGGGAAAGAAGTGTGCATAAGAAATATGTAAAGGGAAAGAAGTGTGCATAAGAAATATGTAAAGGGAAAGAAGTGTGCATAAGAAATATGTAAAGGGAAAGAAGTGTGCATAAGAAATATGTAAAGGGAAAGAAGTGTGCATAAAAAATATGTAAAGGGAAAGAAGTGTGCATAAGAAATATGTAAAGGGAAAGAAGTGTGCATAAGAAATATGTAAAGGGAAAGAAGTGTGCATAAGAAATATGTAAAGGGAAAGAAGTGTGCATAAGAAATATGTAAAGGGAAAGAAGTGTGCATAAGAAATATGTAAAGGGAAAGAAGTGTGCATAAGAAATATGTAAAGGGAAAGAAGTGTGCATAAGAAATATGTAAAGGGAAAGAAGTTTGCATAAGAAATATGTAAAGGGAAAGAAGTGTGCATAAGAAATATGTAAAGGGAAAGAAGTGTGCATAAGAAATATGTAAAGGGAAAGAAGTGTGCATGAGAAATATGTAAAGGGAAAGAAGTGTGCATAAGAAATATGTAAAGGGAAAGAAGTGTGCATAAGAAATATGTAAAGGGAAAGAAGTGTGCATAAGAAATATGTAAAGGGAAAGAAGTGTGCATACGAAATATGTAGAGGGGAAAGAAGTGTGCATAAGAAATATGTAAAGGGAAAGAAGTGTGCATAAGAAATATGTAAAGGGAAAGAAGTGTGCATAAGAAATATGTAAAGGGAAAGAAGTGTGCATACGAAATATGTAAAGGGAAAGAAGTGTGCATAAGAAATATGTAAAGGGAAAGAAGTGTGCATAAGAAATATGTAAAGGGAAAGAAGTGTGCATAAGAAATATGTAAAGGGAAAGAAGTGTGCATAAGAAATATGTAAAGGGAAAGAAGTGTGCATAATAAATATGTAAAGGGAAAGAAGTGTGCATAATAAATATGTAAAGGGAAAGAAGTGTGCATAAGAAATATGTAAAGGGAAAGAAGTGTGCATAAGAAATATGTAAAGGGAAAGAAGTGTGCATAAGAAATATGTAAAGGGAAAGAAGTGTGCATAAGAAATGTGTAAAGGGAAAGAAGTGTGCATAATAAATAAACACATGATGTGGGAACAAGCCCTCGAGTTAAATATGTAAAGGGAAAGAAGTGTGCATAAGAAATATGTAAAGGGAAAGAAGTGTGCATAAGAAATATGTAAAGGGAAAGAAGTGTGCATAAGAAATAAACACATGATGTGGGAACAAGCCCTCGAGTTAAATATGTAAAGGGAAAGAAGTGTGCATAAGAAATATGTAAAGGGAAAGAAGTGTGCATAAGAAATAAACACATGATGTGGGAACAAGCCCTCGAGTTAAATATGTAAAGGGAAAGAAGTGTGCATAAGAAATATGTAAAGGGAAAGAAGTGTGCATAAGAAATATGTAAAGGGAAAGAAGTGTGCATAAGAAATATGTAAAGGGAAAGAAGTGTGCATAAGGAATATGTAAAGGGAAAGAAGTGTGCATAAGAAATATGTAAAGGGAAAGAAGTGTGCATAAGAAATATGTAAAGGGAAAGAAGTGTGCATAAGAAATATGCACAAGAAATATGTAAAGGGAAATAAGTGTGCATAAGAAATATGTAAAGGGAAAGAAGTGTGCATAAGAAATATGTAAAGGGAAAGAAGTGTGCATAAGAATTATGTAAAGGGAAAGAAGTGTGCATAAGAAATATGTAAAGGGAAAGAAGTGTGCATAAGAAATTACAAAAAGGGAAATAAGTGTGCATAAGAAATATGTAAAGGGAAAGAAGTGTGCATAAGAAATATGTAAAGGGAAAGAAGTGTGCATAAGAAATATGTAAAGGGAAAGAAGTGTGCATAAGAAATATGTAAAGGGAAAGAAGTGTGCATAAGAAATATGTAAAGGGAAAGAAGTGTGCATAAGAAATATGTAAAGGGAAAGAAGTGTGCATAAGAAATATGTAAAGGGAAAGAAGTGTGCATAAGAAATATGTAAAGGGAAAGAAGTGTGCATAAGAAATATGTAAAGGGAAAGAAGTGTGCATAAGAAATATGTAAAGGGAAAGAAGCGTGCATAAGAAATATGTAAAGGGAAAGAAGTGTGCATAAGAAATATGTAAAGGGGAAAGAAGTGTGCATAAGAAATATGTAAAGGGAAAGAAGTGTGCATACGAAATATGTAAAGGGAAAGAAGTGTGCATAAGAAATATGTAAAGGGAAAGAAGTGTGCATACGAAATATGTAAAGGGAAAGAAGTGTGCATAAGAAATATGTAAAGGGAAAGAAGTGTGCATAAGAAATATGTAAAGGGAAAGAAGTGTGCATAAGAAATATGTAAAGGGAAAGAAGTGTGCATAAGAAATATGTAAAGGGAAAGAAGTGTGCATCAGAAATATGTAAAGGGAAAGAAGTGTGCATAAGAAATATGTAAAGGGAAAGAAGTGTGCATAAGAAATATGTAAAGGGAAAGAAGTGTGCATAAGAAATATGTAAAGGGAAAGAAGTGTGCATAAGAAATATGTAAAGGGAAAGAAGTGTGCATAAGAAATATGTAAAGGGAAAGAAGTGTGCATAAGAAATATGTAAAGGGAAAGAAGTGTGCATAAGAAATATGTAAAGGGAAAGAAGTGTGCATAAGAAATATGTAAAGGGAAAGAAGTGTGCATAAGAAATATGTAAAGGGAAAGAAGTGTGCATAAGAAATATGTAAAGGGAAAGAAGTGTGCATAAGAAATATGTAAAGGGAAAGAAGTGTGCATAAGAAATATGTAAAGGGAAATAAGTGTGCATAAGAAATATGTAAAGGGAAAGAAGTGTGCATAAGAAATATGTAAAGGGAAAGAAGTGTGCATAAGAAATATGTAAAGGGAAAGAAGTGTGCATAAGAAATATGTAAAGGGAAAGAAGTGTGCATAAGAAATATGTAAAGGGAAAGAAGTGTGCATTGCATAAGAAATATGTAAAGGGAAAGAAGTGTGCATAAGAAATATGTAAAGGGAAAGAAGTGTGCATAAGAAATATGTAAAGGGAAAGAAGTGTGCATAAGAAATATGTAAAGGGAAAGAAGTGTGCATAAGAAATATGTAAAGGGAAAGAAGTGTGCATAAGAAATATGTAAAGGGAAAGAAGTGTGCATAAGAAATATGTAAAGGGAAAGAAGTGTGCATAAGAAATATGTAAAGGGAAAGAAGTGTGCATAAGAAATATGTAAAGGGAAAGAAGTGTGCATAAGAAATATGTAAAGGGAAAGAAGTGTGCATAAGAAATATGTAAAGGGAAAGAAGTGTGCATAAGAAATATGTAAAGGGAAAGAAGTGTGCATAAGAAATATGTAAAGGGAAAGAAGTGTGCATAAGAAATATGTAAAGGGAAAGAAGTGTGCATAAGAAATATGTAAAGGGAAAGAAGTGTGCATAAGAAATATGTAAAGGGAAAGAAGTGTGCATAAGAAATATGTAAAGGGAAAGAAGTGTGCATAAGAAATATGTAAAGGGAAAGAAGTGTGCATAAGAAATATGTAAAGGGAAAGAAGTGTGCATAAGAAATATGTAAAGGGAAAGAAGTGTGCATAAGAAATATGTAAAAAAGAAGTGTGCATAAGAAATATGTAAAGGGAAAGAAGTGTGCATAAGAAATATGTAAAGGGAAAGAAGTGTGCATAAGAAATATGTAAAGGGAAAGAAGTGTGCATAAGAAATATGTAAAGGGAAAGAAGTGTGCATAAGAAATATGTAAAGGGAAAGAAGTGTGCATAAGAAATATGTAAAGGGAAAGAAGTGTGCATAAGAAATATGTAAAGGGAAAGAAGTGTGCATAAGAAATATGTAAAGGGAAAGAAGTGTGCATAAGAAATATGTAAAGGGAAAGAAGTGTGCATAAGAAATATGTAAAGGGAAAGAAGTGTGCATAAGAAATATGTAAAGGGAAAGAAGTGTGCATAAGAAATATGTAAAGGGAAAGAAGTGTGCATAAGAAATATGTAAAGGGAAAGAAGTGTGCATAAGAAATATGTAAAGGGAAAGAAGTGTGCATAAGAAATATGTAAAGGGAAAGAAGTGTGCATAAGAAATATGTAAAGGGAAAGAAGTGTGCATAAGAAATATGTAAAGGGAAAGAAGTGTGCATAAGAAATATGTAAAGGGAAAGAAGTGTGCATAAGAAATATGTAAAGGGAAAGAAGTGTGCATAAGAAATATGTAAAGGGAAAGAAGTGTGCATAAGAAATATGTAAAGGGAAAGAAGTGTGCATAAGAAATAAAGCATGATGTGGGAACAAGCCCTCGAGTAAATATGTAAAGGGAAAGAAGTGTGCATAAGAAATATGTAAAGGGAAAGAAGTGTGCATAAGAAATATGTAAAGGGAAAGAAGTGTGCATAAGAAATATGTAAAGGGAAAGAAGTGTGCATAAGAAATATGTAAAGGGAAAGAAGTGTGCATAAGAAATATGTAAAGGGAAAGAAGTGTGCATAAGAAATATGTAAAGGGAAAGAAGTGTGCATAAGAAATATGTAAAGGGAAAGAAGTGTGCATAAGAAATATGTAAAGGGAAAGAAGTGTGCATAAGAAATATGTAAAGGGAAAGAAGTGTGCATAAGAAATATGTAAAGGGAAAGAAGTGTGCATAAGAAATATGTAAAGGGAAAGAAGTGTGCATAAGAAATATGTAAAGGGAAAGAAGTGTGCATAAGAAATATGTAAAGGGAAAGAAGTGTGCATAAGAAATATGTAAAGGGAAAGAAGTGTGCATAAGAAATATGTAAAGGGAAAGAAGTGTGCATAAGAAATATGTAAAGGGAAAGAAGTGTGCATAAGAAATATGTAAAGGGAAAGAAGTGTGCATAAGAAATATGTAAAGGGAAAGAAGTGTGCATAAGAAATATGTAAAGGGAAAGAAGTGTGCATAAGAAATATGTAAAGGGAAAGAAGTGTGCATAAGAAATATGTAAAGGGAAAGAAGTGTGCATAAGAAATATGTAAAGGGAAAGAAGTGTGCATAAGAAATATGTAAAGGGAAAGAAGTGTGCAAAAGAAATATGTAAAGGGAAAGAAGTGTGCATAAGAAATAAACACATGATGTGGGAACAAGCCCTCGAGTTAAATATGTAAAGGGAAAGAAGTGTGCATAAGAAATATGTAAAGGGAAAGAAGTGTGCATAAGAAATATGTAAATGGAAAGAAGTGTGCATAAGAAATATGTAAAGGGAAAGAAGTGTGCATAATAAATATGTAAAGGGAAAGAAGTGTGCATAAGAAATATGTAAAGGGAAAGAAGTGTGCATAAGAAATATGTAAAGGGAAAGAAGTGTGCATAATAAATATGTAAAGGGAAAGAAGTGTGCATAAGAAATAAACACATGATGTGGGAACAAGCCCTCGAGTTAAATATGTAAAGGGAAAGAAGTCTGCATAAGAAATATGTAAAGGGAAAGAAGTGTGCATAAGAAATATGTAAAGGGAAAGAAGTGTGCATAAGAATTATGTAAAGGGAAAGAAGTGTGCATAAGAAATATGTAAAGGGAAAGAAGTGTGCATAAGAAATATGTAAAGGGAAAGAAGTGTGCATAAGAAATATGTAAAGGGAAAGAAGTGTGCATAAGAAATATGTAAAGGGAAAGAAGTGTGCATAAGAAATATGTAAAGGGAAAGAAGTGTGCATAAGAAATATGTAAAGGGAAAGAAGTGTGCATAAGAAATATGTAAAGGGAAAGAAGTGTGCATAAGAAATATGTAAAGGGAAAGAGGTGTGCATAAGAAATATGTAAAGGGAAAGAAGTGTGCATAAGAAATATGTAAAGGGAAAGAAGTGTGCATAAGAAATATGTAAAGGGAAAGTAGTGTGCATAAGAAATAAACACATGATGTGGGAACAAGCCCTCGAGTTAAATATGTAAAGGGAAAGAAGTGTGCATAAGAAATATGTAAAGGGAAAGAAGTGTGCATAAGAAATATGTAATGGGAAAGAAGTGTGCATAAGAAATATGTAAATGAAAGAAGTGTGCATAAGAAATATGTAAAGGGAAAGAAGTGTGCTTAAGAAATATGTAAAGGGAAAGAAGTGTGCATAAGAAATATGTAAAGGGAATGAAGTGTGCATAAGAAATATGTAAAGGGAAAGAAGTGTGCATAAGAAATATGTAAAGGGAAAGAAGTGTGCATACGAAATATGTAAAGAGAAAGAAGTGTGCATAAGAAATATGTAAAGGGAAAGAAGTGTGCATAAGAAATATGTAAAGGGAAAGAAGTGTGCATAAGAAATATGTAAAGGGAAAGAAGTGTGCATAAGAAATATGTAAAGGGAAAGAAGTGTGCATAAGAAATATGTAAAGGGATATAAGTGTGCATAAGAAATATGTAAAGGGAAAGAAGTGTGCATAAAAAATATGTAAAGGGAAAGAAGTGTGCATAAGAAATATGTAAAGGGAAAGAAGTGTGCATAAGAAATATGTAAAGGGAAAGAAGTGTGCATAAGAAATATGTAAAGGGAAAGAAGTGTGCATAAGAAATATGTAAAAGGAAAGAAGTGTGCATAAGAAATATGTAAAGGGAAAGAAGTGTGCATAAGAAATATGTAAAGGGAAAGAAGTGTGCATAAGAAATATGTAAAGGGAAAGAAGTGTGCATAAGAAATATGTAAAGGGAAAGAAGTGTGCATAAGAAATATGTAAAGGGAAAGAAGTGTGCATAAGAAATATGTAAAGGGAAAGAAGTGTGCATAAGAAATAAACACATGATGTGGGAACAAGCCCTCGAGTTAAATATGTAAAGGGAAAGAAGTGTGCATAAGAAATATGTAAAGGGAAAGAAGTGTGCATAAGAAATATGTAAAGGGAAAGAAGTGTGCATAAGAAATATGTAAAGGGAAAGAAGTGTGCATAATAAATATGTAAAGGGAAAGAAGTGTGCATAAGAAATATGTAAAGGGAAAGAAGTGTGCATAAGAAATATGTAAAGGGAAAGAAGTGTGCATAATAAATATGTAAAGGGAAAGAAGTGTGCATAAGAAATAAACACATGATGTGGGAACAAGCCCTCGAGTTAAATATGTAAAGGGAAAGAAGTGTGCATAAGAAATATGTAAAGGGAAAGAAGTGTGCATAAGAAATATGTAAAGGGAAAGAAGTGTGCATAAGAATTATGTAAAGGGAAAGAAGTGTGCATAAGAAATATGTAAAGGGAAAGAAGTGTGCATAAGAAATATGTAAAGGGAAAGAAGTGTGCATAAGAAATATGTAAAGGGAAAGAAGTGTGCATAAGAAATATGTAAAGGGAAAGAAGTGTGCATAAGAAATATGTAAAGGGAAAGAAGTGTGCATAAGAAATATGTAAAGGGAAAGAAGTGTGCATAAGAAATATGTAAAGGGAAAGAAGTGTGCATAAGAAATATGTAAAGGGAAAGAGGTGTGCATAAGAAATATGTAAAGGGAAAGAAGTGTGCATAAGAAATATGTAAAGGGAAAGAAGTGTGCATAAGAAATATGTAAAGGGAAAGAAGTGTGCATAAGAAATATGTAAAGGGAAAGTAGTGTGCATAAGAAATAAACACATGATGTGGGAACAAGCCCTCGAGTTAAATATGTAAAGGGAAAGAAGTGTGCATAAGAAATATGTAAAGGGAAAGAAGTGTGCATAAGAAATATGTAAAGGGAAAGAAGTGTGCATAAGAAATATGTAAATGAAAGAAGTGTGCATAAGAAATATGTAAAGGGAAAGAAGTGTGCTTAAGAAATATGTAAAGGGAAAGAAGTGTGCATAAGAAATATGTAAAGGGAATGAAGTGTGCATAAGAAATATGTAAAGGGAAAGAAGTGTGCATAAGAAATATGTAAAGGGAAAGAAGTGTGCATACGAAATATGTAAAGGGAAAGAAGTGTGCATAAGAAATATGTAAAGGGAAAGAAGTGTGCATAAGAAATAAACACATGATGTGGGAACAAGCCCTCGAGTTAAATATGTAAAGGGAAAGAAGTGTGCATAAGAAATATGTAAAGGGAAAGAAGTGTGCATAAGAAATATGTAAATGGAAAGAAGTGTGCATAAGAAATATGTAAAGGGAAAGAAGTGTGCATAATAAATATGTAAAGGGAAAGAAGTGTGCATAAGAAATATGTAAAGGGAAAGAAGTGTGCATAAGAAATATGTAAAGGGAAAGAAGTGTGCATAATAAATATGTAAAGGGAAAGAAGTGTGCATAAGAAATAAACACATGATGTGGGAACAAGCCCTCGAGTTAAATATGTAAAGGGAAAGAAGTCTGCATAAGAAATATGTAAAGGGAAAGAAGTGTGCATAAGAAATATGTAAAGGGAAAGAAGTGTGCATAAGAATTATGTAAAGGGAAAGAAGTGTGCATAAGAAATATGTAAAGGGAAAGAAGTGTGCATAAGAAATATGTAAAGGGAAAGAAGTGTGCATAAGAAATATGTAAAGGGAAAGAAGTGTGCATAAGAAATATGTAAAGGGAAAGAAGTGTGCATAAGAAATATGTAAAGGGAAAGAAGTGTGCATAAGAAATATGTAAAGGGAAAGAAGTGTGCATAAGAAATATGTAAAGGGAAAGAAGTGTGCATAAGAAATATGTAAAGGGAAAGAGGTGTGCATAAGAAATATGTAAAGGGAAAGAAGTGTGCATAAGAAATATGTAAAGGGAAAGAAGTGTGCATAAGAAATATGTAAAGGGAAAGAAGTGTGCATAAGAAATATGTAAAGGGAAAGTAGTGTGCATAAGAAATAAACACATGATGTGGGAACAAGCCCTCGAGTTAAATATGTAAAGGGAAAGAAGTGTGCATAAGAAATATGTAAAGGGAAAGAAGTGTGCATAAGAAATATGTAAAGGGAAAGAAGTGTGCATAAGAAATATGTAAATGAAAGAAGTGTGCATAAGAAATATGTAAAAGGAAAGAAGTGTGCTTAAGAAATATGTAAAGGGAAAGAAGTGTGCATAAGAAATATGTAAAGGGAATGAAGTGTGCATAAGAAATATGTAAAGGGAAAGAAGTGTGCATAAGAAATATGTAAAGGGAAAGAAGTGTGCATAAGAAATATGTAAAGGGAAAGAAGTGTGCATAAGAAATATGTAAAGGGAAAGAAGTGTGCATAAGAAATATGTAAAGGGAAAGAAGTGTGCATAAGAAATATGTAAAGGGAAAGAAGTGTGCATAAGAAATATGTAAAGGGAAAGAAGTGTGCATAAGAAATATGTAAAGGGAAAGAAGTGTGCATAAGAAATATGTAAAGGGAAAGAAGTGTGCATAAGAAATATGTAAAGGGAAAGAAGTGTGCATAAGAAATAAACACATGATGTGGGAACAAGCCCTCGAGTTAAATATGTAAAGGGAAAGAAGTGTGCATAAGAAATATGTAAAGGGAAAGAAGTGTGCATAAGAAATATGTAAAGGGAAAGAAGTGTGCATAAGAAATATGTAAAGGGAAAGAAGTGTGCATAATAAATATGTAAAGGGAAAGAAGTGTGCATAAGAAATATGTAAAGGGAAAGAAGTGTGCATAAGAAATATGTAAAGGGAAAGAAGTGTGCATAATAAATATGTAAAGGGAAAGAAGTGTGCATAAGAAATAAACACATGATGTGGGAACAAGCCCTCGAGTTAAATATGTAAAGGGAAAGAAGTCTGCATAAGAAATATGTAAAGGGAAAGAAGTGTGCATAAGAAATATGTAAAGGGAAAGAAGTGTGCATAAGAATTATGTAAAGGGAAAGAAGTGTGCATAAGAAATATGTAAAGGGAAAGAAGTGTGCATAAGAAATATGTAAAGGGAAAGAAGTGTGCATAAGAAATATGTAAAGGGAAAGAAGTGTGCATAAGAAATATGTAAAGGGAAAGAAGTGTGCATAAGAAATATGTAAAGGGAAAGAAGTGTGCATAAGAAATATGTAAAGGGAAAGAAGTGTGCATAAGAAATATGTAAAGGGAAAGAAGTGTGCATAAGAAATATGTAAAGGGAAAGAGGTGTGCATAAGAAATATGTAAAGGGAAAGAAGTGTGCATAAGAAATATGTAAAGGGAAAGAAGTGTGCATAAGAAATATGTAAAGGGAAAGAAGTGTGCATAAGAAATATGTAAAGGGAAAGTAGTGTGCATAAGAAATAAACACATGATGTGGGAACAAGCCCTCGAGTTAAATATGTAAAGGGAAAGAAGTGTGCATAAGAAATATGTAAAGGGAAAGAAGTGTGCATAAGAAATATGTAAAGGGAAAGAAGTGTGCATAAGAAATATGTAAATGAAAGAAGTGTGCATAAGAAATATGTAAAGGGAAAGAAGTGTGCTTAAGAAATATGTAAAGGGAAAGAAGTGTGCATAAGAAATATGTAAAGGGAATGAAGTGTGCATAAGAAATATGTAAAGGGAAAGAAGTGTGCATAAGAAATATGTAAAGGGAAAGAAGTGTGCATACGAAATATGTAAAGGGAAAGAAGTGTGCATAAGAAATATGTAAAGGGAAAGAAGTGTGCATAAGAAATATGTAAAGGGAAAGAAGTGTGCATAAGAAATATGTAAAGGGAAAGAAGTGTGCATAAGAAATATGTAAAGGGAAAGAAGTGTGCATAAGAAATAAACACATGATGTGGGAACAAGCCCTCGAGTTAAATATGTAAAGGGAAAGAAGTCTGCATAAGAAATATGTAAAGGGAAAGAAGTGTGCATAAGAAATATGTAAAGGGAAAGAAGTGTGCATAAGAATTATGTAAAGGGAAAGAAGTGTGCATAAGAAATATGTAAAGGGAAAGAAGTGTGCATAAGAAATATGTAAAGGGAAAGAAGTGTGCATAAGAAATATGTAAAGGGAAAGAAGTGTGCATAAGAAATATGTAAAGGGAAAGAAGTGTGCATAAGAAATATGTAAAGGGAAAGAAGTGTGCATAAGAAATATGTAAAGGGAAAGAAGTGTGCATAAGAAATATGTAAAGGGAAAGAAGTGTGCATAAGAAATATGTAAAGGGAAAGAGGTGTGCATAAGAAATATGTAAAGGGAAAGAAGTGTGCATAAGAAATATGTAAAGGGAAAGAAGTGTGCATAAGAAATATGTAAAGGGAAAGAAGTGTGCATAAGAAATATGTAAAGGGAAAGTAGTGTGCATAAGAAATAAACACATGATGTGGGAACAAGCCCTCGAGTTAAATATGTAAAGGGAAAGAAGTGTGCATAAGAAATATGTAAAGGGAAAGAAGTGTGCATAAGAAATATGTAAAGGGAAAGAAGTGTGCATAAGAAATATGTAAATGAAAGAAGTGTGCATAAGAAATATGTAAAGGGAAAGAAGTGTGCTTAAGAAATATGTAAAGGGAAAGAAGTGTGCATAAGAAATATGTAAAGGGAATGAAGTGTGCACAAGAAATATGTAAAGCGAAAGAAGTGTGCATAAGAAATATGTAAAGGGAAAGAAGTGTGCATACGAAATATGTAAAGGGAAAGAAGTGTGCATAAGAAATATGTAAAGGGAAAGAAGTGTGCATAAGAAATATGTAAAGGGAAAGAAGTGTGCATAAGAAATATGTAAAGGGAAAGAAGTGTGCATAAGAAATATGTAAAGGGAAAGAAGTGTGCATAAGAAATATGTAAAGGGAAATAAGTGTGCATAAGAAATATGTAAAGGGAAAGAAGTGTGCATAAAAAATATGTAAAGGGAAAGAAGTGTGCATAAGAAATATGTAAAGGGAAAGAAGTGTGCATAAGAAATATGTAAAGGGAAAGAAGTGTGCATAAGAAATATGTAAAGGGAAAGAAGTGTGCATAAGAAATATGTAAAAGGAAAGAAGTGTGCATAAGAAATATGTAAAGGGAAAGAAGTGTGCATAAGAAATATGTAAAGGGAAAGAAGTGTGCATAAGAAATATGTAAAGGGAAAGAAGTGTGCATAAGAAATATGTAATGGGAAAGAAGTGTGCATAAGAAATATGTAAAGGGAAAGAAGTGTGCATAAGAAATATGTAAAGGGAAAGAAGTGTGCATAAGAAATAAACACATGATGTGGGAACAAGCCCTCGAGTTAAATATGTAAAGGGAAAGAAGTGTGCATAAGAAATATGTAAAGGGAAAGAAGTGTGCATAAGAAATATGTAAAGGGAAAGAAGTGTGCATAAGAAATATGTAAAGGGAAAGAAGTGTGCATAATAAATATGTAAAGGGAAAGAAGTGTGCATACGAAATATGTAAAGGGAAAGAAGTGTGCATAAGAAATATGTAAAGGGAAAGAAGTGTGCATAAGAAATATGTAAAGGGAAAGAAGTGTGCATAAGAAATATGTAAAGGGAAAGAAGTGTGCATAAGAAATATGTAAAGGGAAAGAAGTGTGCATAAGAAATATGTAAAGGGAAAGAAGTGTGCATAAGAAATATGTAAAGGAAAAGAAGTGTGCATAAGAAATATGTAAAAGGAAAGAAGTGTGCATAAGAAATATGTAAAGGGAAAGAAGTGTGCATAATAAATATGTAAAGAGAAAGAAGTGTGCATAAGAAATATGTAAAGGGAAAGAAGTGTGCATAAGAAATATGTAAAGGGAAAGAAGTGTGCATAAGAAATATGTAAAGGGAAAGAAGTGTGCATAAGAAATATGTAAAGGGAAAGAAGTGTGCGTAAGAAATATGTAAAGGGAAAGAAGTGTGCATAAGAAATATGTAAAGGGAAAGAAGTGTGCATAAGAAATATGTAAAGGGAAAGAAGTGTGCAAAAGAAATATGTAAAGGGAAAGAAGTGTGCATAAGAAATAAACACATGATGTGGGAACAAGCCCTCGAGTTAAATATGTAAAGGGAAAGAAGTGTGCATAAGAAATATGTAAAGGGAAAGAAGTGTGCATAAGAAATATGTAAATGGAAAGAAGTGTGCATAAGAAATATGTAAAGGGAAAGAAGTGTGCATAATAAATATGTAAAGGGAAAGAAGTGTGCATAATAAATATGTAAAGGGAAAGAAGTGTGCATAAGAAATATGTAAAGGGAAAGAAGTGTGCATAATAAATATGTAAAGGGAAAGAAGTGTGCATAAGAAATAAACACATGATGTGGGAACAAGCCCTCGAGTTAAATATGTAAAGGGAAAGAAGTGTGCATAAGAAATATGTAAAGGGAAAGAAGTGTGCATAAGAAATATGTAAAGGGAAAGAAGTGTGCATAAGAATTATGTAAAGGGAAAGAAGTGTGCATAAGAAATATGTAAAGGGAAAGAAGTGTGCATAAGAAATATGTAAAGGGAAAGAAGTGTGCATAAGAAATATGTAAAGGGAAAGAAGTGTGCATAAGAAATATGTAAAGGGAAAGAAGTGTGCATAAGAAATATGTAAAGGGAAAGAAGTGTGCATAAGAAATATGTAAAGGGAAAGAAGTGTGCATAAGAAATATGTAAAGGGAAAGAAGTGTGCATAAGAAATATGTAAAGGGAAAGAGGTGTGCATAAGAAATATGTAAAGGGAAAGAAGTGTGCATAAGAAATATGTAAAGGGAAAGAAGTGTGCATAAGAAATATGTAAAGGGAAAGAAGTGTGCATAAGAAATATGTAAAGGGAAAGTAGTGTGCATAAGAAATAAACACATGATGTGGGAACAAGCCCTCGAGTTAAATATGTAAAGGGAAAGAAGTGTGCATAAGAAATATGTAAAGGGAAAGAAGTGTGCATAAGAAATATGTAAAGGGAAAGAAGTGTGCATAAGAAATATGTAAATGAAAGAAGTGTGCATAAGAAATATGTAAAGGGAAAGAAGTGTGCTTAAGAAATATGTAAAGGGAAAGAAGTGTGCATATGAAATATGTAAAGGGAATGAAGTGTGCATAAGAAATATGTAAAGGGAAAGAAGTGTGCATAAGAAATATGTAAAGGGAAAGAAGTGTGCATAAGAAATATGTAAAGGGAAAGAAGTGTGCATAAGAAATATGTAAAGGGAAAGAAGTGTGCATAAGAAATATGTAAAGGGAAAGAAGTGTGCATAAGAAATATGTAAAGGGAAAGAAGTGTGCATAAGAAATATGTAAAGGGAAAGAAGTGTGCATAAGAAATATGTAAAGGGAAAGAAGTGTGCATAAGAAATATGTAAAGGGAAAGAAGTGTGCATAAGAAATATGTAAAGGGAAAGAAGTGTGCATAAGAAATATGTAAAGGGAAAGAAGTGTGCATAAGAAATATGTAAAGGGAAAGAAGTGTGCATAAGAAATATGTAAAGGGAAAGAAGTGTGCATAAGAAATATGTAAAGGGAAAAAAGTGTGCATAAGAAATATGTAAAGGGAAAGAAGTGTGCATAAGAAATATGTAAAGGGAAAGAAGTGTGCATAAGAAATATGTAAAGGGAAAGAAGTGTGCATAAGAAATATGTAAAGGGAAAGAAGTGTGCATAAGATATATGTAAAGGGAAAGAAGTGTGCATAAGAAATATGTAAAGGGAAAGAAGTGTGCATACGAAATATGTAAAGGGAAAGAAGTGTGCATAAGAAATATGTAAAGGGAAAGAAGTGTGCATAAGAAATATGTAAAGGGAAAGAAGTGTGCATAAGAAATATGTAAAGGGAAAGAAGTGTGCATAAGAAATATGTAAAGGGAAAGAAGTGTGCATAAGAAATATGTAAAGGGAAAGAAGTGTGCATAAGAAATATGTAAAGGGAAAGAAGTGTGCATAAGAAATATGTAAAGGGAAAGAAGTGTGCATAAGAAATATGTAAAGGGAAAGAAGTGTGCATAAGAAATATGTAAAGGGAAAGAAGTGTGCATAAGAAATATGTAAAGGGAAAGAAGTGTGCATAAGAAATATGTAAAGGGAAAGAAGTGTGCATAAGAAATATGTAAAGGGAAAGAAGTGTGCATAAGAAATATGTAAAGGGAAAGAAGTGTGCATAAGAAATATGTAAAGGGAAAGAAGTGTGCATAAGAAATATGTAAAGGGAAAGAAGTGTGCATAAGAAATATGTAAAGGGAAAGAAGTGTGCATAAGAAATATGTAAAGGGAAAGAAGTGTGCATAAGAAATATGTAAAGGGAAAGAAGTGTGCATAAGAAATATGTAAAGGGAAAGAACTGTGCATAAGAAATATGTAAAGGGAAAGAAGTGTGCATAAGAAATATGTAAAGGGAAAGAAGTGTGCATACGAAATATGTAAAGGGAAAGAAGTGTGCATAAGAAATATGTAAAGGGAAAGAAGTGTGCATAAGAAATATGTAAAGGGAAAGAAGTGTGCATAAGAAATATGTAAAGGGAAAGAAGTGTGCATAAGAAATATGTAAAGGGAAAGAAGTGTGCATAAGAAATATGTAAAGGGAAAGAAGTGTGCATAAGAAATATGTAAAGGGAAAGAAGTGTGCATAAGAAATATGTAAAGGGAAAGAAGTGTGCATAAGAAATATGTAAAGGGAAATAAGTGTGCATAAGAAATATGTAAAGGGAAAGAAGTGTGCATAAGAAATATGTAAAGGGAAAGAAGTGTGCATAAGAAATATGTAAAGGGAAAGACGTGTGCATAAGAAATATGTAAAGGGAAAGAAGTGTGCATAAGAAATATGTAAAGGAAAAGAAGTGTTCATAAAAAATATGTAAAGGGAAAGAAGTGTGCATAAGAAATATGTAAAGGGAAAGAAGTGTGCATAAGAAATATGTAAAGAGAAAGAAGTGTGCATAAGAAATATGTAAAGGGAAAGAAGTGTGCATAAGAAATATGTAAAGGGAAAGAAGTGTGCATAAGAAATATGTAAAGGGAAAGAAGTGTGCATAAGAAATATGTAAAAGGAAAGAAGTGTGCATAAGAAATATGTAAAGGGAAAGAAGTGTGCATAAGAAATATGTAAAGGGAAAGAAGTGTGCATAAGAAATATGTAAAGGGAAAGAAGTGTGCATAAGAAATATGTAAAGGGAAAGAAGTGTGCATAAGAAATATGTAAAGGGAAAGAAGTGTGCATAAGAAATATGTAAAGGGAAAGAAGTGTGCATAAGAAATATGTAAAGGGAAAGAAGTGTGCATAAGAAATATGTAAAGGGAAAGAAGTGTGCATAAGAAATAAACACATGATGTGGGAACAAGCCCTCGAGTTAAATATGTAAAGGGAAAGAAGTGTGCATAAGAAATATGTAAAGGGAAAGAAGTGTGCATAAGAAATATGTAAAGGGAAAGAAGTGTGCATAATAAATATGTAAAGGGAAAGAAGTGTGCATAATAAATATGTAAAGGGAAAGAAGTGTGCATAAGAAATATGTAAAGGGAAAGAAGTGTGCATAAGAAATATGTAAAGGGAAAGAAGTGTGCATAAGAAATATGTAAAGGGAAAGAAGTGTGCATAAGAAATATGTAAAGGGAAAGAAGTGTGCATAAGAAATATGTAAAGTGAAAGAAGTGTGCATAAGAAATATGTAAAGGGAAAGAAGTGTGCATAAGAAATATGTAAAGGAAAAGAAGTGTGCATAAGAAATATGTAAAAGGAAAGAAGTGTGCATAAGAAATATGTAAAGGGAAAGAAGTGTGCATAATAAATATGTAAAGAGAAAGAAGTGTGCATAAGAAATATGTATAGGGAAAGAAGTGTGCATAAGAAATATGTAAAGGGAAAGAAGTGTGCATAAGAAATATGTAAAGGGAAAGAAGTGTGCATAAGAAATATGTAAAGGGAAAGAAGTGTGCATAAGAAATATGTAAAGGGAAAGAAGTGTGCGTAAGAAATATGTAAAGGGAAAGAAGTGTGCATAAGAAATATGTAAAGGGAAAGAAGTGTGCATAAGAAATATGTAAAGGGAAAGAAGTGTGCAAAAGAAATATGTAAAGGGAAAGAAGTGTGCATAAGAAATAAACACATGATGTGGGAACAAGCCCTCGAGTTAAATATGTAAAGGGAAAGAAGTGTGCATAAGAAATATGTAAAGGGAAAGAAGTGTGCATAAGAAATATGTAAATGGAAAGAAGTGTGCATAAGAAATATGTAAAGGGAAAGAAGTGTGCATAATAAATATGTAAAGGGAAAGAAGTGTGCATAAGAAATATGTAAAGGGAAAGAAGTGTGCATAAGAAATATGTAAAGGGAAAGAAGTGTGCATAATAAATATGTAAAGGGAAAGAAGTGTGCATAAGAAATAAACACATGATGTGGGAACAAGCCCTCGAGTTAAATATGTAAAGGGAAAGAAGTGTGCATAAGAAATATGTAAAGGGAAAGAAGTGTGCATAAGAAATATGTAAAGGGAAAGAAGTGTGCATAATAAATATGTAAAGGGAAAGAAGTGTGCATAAGAAATAAACACATGATGTGGGAACAAGCCCTCGAGTTAAATATGTAAAGGGAAAGAAGTCTGCATAAGAAATATGTAAAGGGAAAGAAGTGTGCATAAGAAATATGTAAAGGGAAAGAAGTGTGCATAAGAATTATGTAAAGGGAAAGAAGTGTGCATAAGAAATATGTAAAGGGAAAGAAGTGTGCATAAGAAATATGTAAAGGGAAAGAAGTGTGCATAAGAAATATGTAAAGGGAAAGAAGTGTGCATAAGAAATATGTAAAGGGAAAGAAGTGTGCATAAGAAATATGTAAAGGGAAAGAAGTGTGCATAAGAAATATGTAAAGGGAAAGAAGTGTGCATAAGAAATATGTAAAGGGAAAGAAGTGTGCATAAGAAATATGTAAAGGGAAAGAGGTGTGCATAAGAAATATGTAAAGGGAAAGAAGTGTGCATAAGAAATATGTAAAGGGAAAGAAGTGTGCATAAGAAATATGTAAAGGGAAAGAAGTGTGCATAAGAAATATGTAAAGGGAAAGTAGTGTGCATAAGAAATAAACACATGATGTGGGAACAAGCCCTCGAGTTAAATATGTAAAGGGAAAGAAGTGTGCATAAGAAATATGTAAAGGGAAAGAAGTGTGCATAAGAAATATGTAAAGGGAAAGAAGTGTGCATAAGAAATATGTAAATGAAAGAAGTGTGCATAAGAAATATGTAAAGGGAAAGAAGTGTGCTTAAGAAATATGTAAAGGGAAAGAAGTGTGCATATGAAATATGTAAAGGGAATGAAGTGTGCATAAGAAATATGTAAAGGGAAAGAAGTGTGCATAAGAAATATGTAAAGGGAAAGAAGTGTGCATAAGAAATATGTAAAGGGAAAGAAGTGTGCATAAGAAATATGTAAAGGGAAAGAAGTGTGCATAAGAAATATGTAAAGGGAAAGAAGTGTGCATAAGAAATATGTAAAGGGAAAGAAGTGTGCATAAGAAATATGTAAAGGGAAAGAAGTGTGCATAAGAAATATGTAAAGGGAAAGAAGTGTGCATAAGATATATGTAAAGGGAAAGAAGTGTGCATAAGAAATATGTAAAGGGAAAGAAGTGTGCATACGAAATATGTAAAGGGAAAGAAGTGTGCATAAGAAATATGTAAAGGGAAAGAAGTGTGCATAAGAAATATGTAAAGGGAAAGAAGTGTGCATAAGAAATATGTAAAGGGAAAGAAGTGTGCATAAGAAATATGTAAAGGGAAAGAAGTGTGCATAAGAAATATGTAAAGGGAAAGAAGTGTGCATAAGAAATATGTAAAGGGAAAGAAGTGTGCATAAGAAATATGTAAAGGGAAAGAAGTGTGCATAAGAAATATGTAAAGGGAAAGAAGTGTGCATAAGAAATATGTAAAGGGAAAGAAGTGTGCATAAGAAATATGTAAAGGGAAAGAAGTGTGCATAAGAAATATGTAAAGGGAAAGAAGTGTGCATAAGAAATATGTAAAGGGAAAGAAGTGTGCATAAGATATATGTAAAGGGAAAGAAGTGTGCATAAGAAATATGTAAAGGGAAAGAAGTGTGCATACGAAATATGTAAAGGGAAAGAAGTGTGCATAAGAAATATGTAAAGGGAAAGAAGTGTGCATAAGAAATATGTAAAGGGAAAGAAGTGTGCATAAGAAATATGTAAAGGGAAAGAAGTGTGCATAAGAAATATGTAAAGGGAAAGAAGTGTGCATAAGAAATATGTAAAGGGAAAGAAGTGTGCATAAGAAATATGTAAAGGGAAAGAAGTGTGCATAAGAAATATGTAAAGGGAAAGAAGTGTGCATAAGAAATATGTAAAGGGAAAGAAGTGTGCATAAGAAATATGTAAAGGGAAAGAAGTGTGCATAAGAAATATGTAAAGGGAAAGAAGTGTGCATAAGAAATATGTAAAGGGAAAGAAGTGTGCATAAGAAATATGTAAAGGGAAAGAAGTGTGCATAAGAAATATGTAAAGGGAAAGAAGTGTGCATAAGAAATATGTAAAGGGAAAGAAGTGTGCATAAGAAATATGTAAAGGGAAAGAAGTGTGCATAAGAAATATGTAAAGGGAAAGAAGTGTGCATAAGAAATATGTAAAGGGAAAGAAGTGTGCATAAGAAATATGTAAAGGGAAAGAAGTGTGCATAAGAAATATGTAAAGGGAAAGAAGTGTGCATAAGAAATATGTAAAGGGAAAGAAGTGTGCATAAGAAATATGTAAAGGGAAAGAAGTGTGCATAAGAAATATGTAAAGGGAAAGAAGTGTGCATAAGAAATATGTAAAGGGAAAGAAGTGTGCATAAGAAATATGTAAAGGGAAAGAAGTGTGCATAAGAAATATGTAAAGGGAAAGAAGTGTGCATAAGAAATATGTAAAGGGAAAGAAGTGTGCATAAGAAATATGTAAAGGGAAAGAAGTGTGCATAAGAAATATGTAAAGGGAAAGAAGTGTGCATAAGAAATATGTAAAGGGAAAGAAGTGTGCATAAGAAATATGTAAAGGGAAAGAAGTGTGCATAAGAAATATGTAAAGGGAAAGAAGTGTGCATAAGAAATATGTAAAGGGAAAGAAGTGTGCATAAGAAATATGTAAAGGGAAAGAAGTGTGCATAAGAAATATGTAAAGGGAAAGAAGTGTGCATAAGAAATATGTAAAGGAAAAGAAGTGTTCATAAAAATATGTAAAGGGAAAGAAGTGTGCATAAGAAATATGTAAAGGGAAAGAAGTGTGCATAAGAAATATGTAAAGAGAAAGAAGTGTGCATAAGAAATATGTAAAGGGAAAGAAGTGTGCATAAGAA
>JBAIAA010001645.1:0-25691 GCA_037893245.1 Crossaster papposus
CATAAGAAATATGTAAAGGGAAAGAAGTGTGCATAAGAAATATGTAAAGGGAAAGAAGTGTGCATAAGAAATATGTAAAGGGAAAGAAGTGTGCATAATAAATAAACACATGATGTGGGAACAAGCCCTCGAGTTAAATATGTAAAGGGAAAGAAGTGTGCATAAGAAATATGTAAAGGGAAAGAAGTGTGCATAAGAAATATGTAAAGGAAAAGAAGTGTGCATAAGAAATAAACACATGATGTGGGAAAGAATTGTGCATAAGAAATATGTAAAGGGAAAGAAGTGTGCATAAGAAATATGTAAAGGGAAAGAAGTGTGCATAAGAAATATGTAAAGGGAAAGAAGTGTGCATAAGAAATATGTAAAGGGAAAGAAGTGTGCATACGAAATATGTAAAGGGAAAGAAGTGTGCATAAGAAATATGTAAAGGGAAAGAAGTGTGCATAAGAAATATGTAAAAGGACAGAAGTGTGCATAAGAAATATGTAAAGGGAAAGAAGTGTGCATAAGAAATATGTAAAGGGAAAGAAGTGTGCATAAGAAATATGTAAAGGGAAAGAAGTGTGCATAAGAAATATGTAAAGGGAAAGAAGTGTGCATAAGAAATATGTAAAGGGAAAGAAGTGTGCATAAGAAATATGTAAAGGGAAAGAAGTGTGCATAAGAAATATGTAAAGGGAAAGAAGTGTGCATAAGAAATATGTAAAGGGAAAGAAGTGTGCATAAGAAATATGTAAAGGGAAAGAAGTGTGCATAAGAAATATGTAAAGGGAAAGAAGTGTGCATAAGAAATATGTAAAGGGAAAGAAGTGTGCATAAGAAATATGTAAAGGGAAAGAAGTGTGCATAAGAAATATGTAAAGGGAAAGAAGTGTGCATAAGAAATATGTAAAGGGAAAGAAGTGTGCATAAGAAATATGTAAAGGGAAAGAAGTGTGCATAAGAAATATGTAAAGGGAAAGAAGTGTGCATAAGAAATATGTAAAGGGAAAGAAGTGTGCATAAGAAATATGTAAAGGGAAAGAAGTGTGCATAAGAAATATGTAAAGGGAAAGAAGTGTGCATAAGAAATATGTAAAGGGAAAGAAGTGTGCATAAGAAATATGTAAAGGGAAAGAAGTGTGCATAAGAAATATGTAAAGGGAAAGAAGTGTGCATAAGAAATATGTAAAGGGAAAGAAGTGTGCATAAGAAATATGTAAAGGGAAAGAAGTGTGCATAAGAAATATGTAAAGGGAAAGAAGTGTGCATAAGAAATAAACACATGATGTGGGAACAAGCCCTCGAGTTAAATATGTAAAGGGAAAGAAGTGTGCATAAGAAATATGTAAAGGGAATGAAGTGTGCATAAGAAATATGTAAAGGGAAAGAAGTGTGCATAAGAAATATGTAAAGGGAAAGAAGTGTGCATAAGAAATATGTAAAGGGAAAGAAGTGTGCATAAGAAATATGTAAAGGGAAAGAAGTGTGCATAAGAAATATGTAAAGGGAAAGAAGTGTGCATAAGAAATATGTAAAGGGAAAGAAGTGTGCATAAGAAATATGTAAAGGGAAAGAAGTGTGCATAAGAAATATGTAAAGGGAAAGAAGTGTGCATAAGAAATATGTAAAGGAAAAGAAGTGTGCATAAGAAATATGTAAAGGGAAAGAAGTGTGCATAATAAATAAACACATGATGTGGGAACAAGCCCTCGAGTTAAATATGTAAAGGGAAAGAAGTGTGCATAAGAAATATGTAAAGGGAAAGAAGTGTGCATAAGAAATATGTAAAGGAAAATAAGTGTGCATAAGAAATAAACACATGATGTGGGAAAGAAGTGTGCATAAGAAATATGTAAAGGGAAAGAAGTGTGCATAAGAAATATGTAAAGGGAAAGAAGTGTGCATAAGAAATATGTAAAGGGAAAGAAGTGTGCATAAGAAATATGTAAAGGGAAAGAAGTGTGCATAAGAAATATGTAAAGGGAAAGAAGTGTGCATAAGAAATATGTAAAGGGAAAGAAGTGTGCATAAGAAATATGTAAAAGGAAAGAAGTGTGCATAAGAAATATGTAAAGGGAAAGAAGTGTGCATAAGAAATATGTAAAGGGAAAGAAGTGTGCATAAGAAATATGTAAAGGGAAAGAAGTGTGCATAAGAAATATGTAAAGGGAAAGAAGTGTGCATAAGAAATATGTAAAGGGAAAGAAGTGTGCATAAGAAATATGTAAAGGGAAAGAAGTGTGCATAAGAAATAAACACATGATGTGGGAACAAGCCCTCGAGTTAAATATGTAAAGGGAAAGAAGTGTGCATAAGAAATATGTAAAGGGAAAGAAGTGTGCATAAGAAATATGTAAAGGGAAAGAAGTGTGCATAAGAAATATGTAAAGGGAAAGAAGTGTGCATAAGAAATATGTAAAGGGAAAGAAGTGTGCATAAGAAATATGTAAAGGGAAAGAAGTGTGCATAAGAAATATGTAAGGGGAAAGAAGTGTGCATAAGAAATATGTAAAGGGAAAGAAGTGTGCATAAGAAATATGTAAAGGGAAAGAAGTGTGCATAAGAAATATGTAAAGGGAAAGAAGTGTGCATAAGAAATATGTAAAGGGAAAGAAGTGTGCATAAGAAATATGTAAAGGGAAAGAAGTGTGCATAATAAATAAACACATGATGTGGGAACAAGCCCTCGAGTTAAATATGTAAAGGGAAAGAAGTGTGCATAAGAAATATGTAAAGGGAAAGAAGTGTGCATAAGAAATATGTAAAGGAAAAGAAGTGTGCATAAGAAATAAACACATGATGTGGGAAAGAAGTGTGCATAAGAAATATGTAAACGGAAAGAAGTGTGCATAAGAAATATGTAAAGGGAAAGAAGTGTGCATAAGAAATATGTAAAGGGAAAGAAGTGTGCATAAGAAATATGTAAAGGGAAAGAAGTGTGCATAAGAAATATGTAAAGGGAAAGAAGTGTGCATAAGAAATATGTAAAGGGAAAGAAGTGTGCATAAGAAATATGTAAAGGGAAAGAAGTGTGCATAAGAAATATGTAAAGGGAAAGAAGTGTGCATAAGAAATATGTAAAGGGAAAGAAGTGTGCATAAGAAATATGTAAAGGGAAAGAAGTGTGCATAAGAAATATGTAAAGGGAAAGAAGTGTGCATAATAAATATGTAAAGGGAAAGAAGTGTGCATAATAAATATGTAAAGGGAAAGAAGTGTGCATAAGAAATATGTAAAGGGAAATAAGTGTGCATAAGAAATATGTAAAGGGAAAGAAGTGTGCATAAGAAATATGTAAAGGGAAAGAAGTGTGCATAAGAAATATGTAAAGGGAAAGAAGTGTGCATAAGAAATATGTAAAGGGAAAGAAGTGTGCATAAGAAATATGTAAAGGGAAAGAAGTGTGCATAAGAAATATGTAAAGGGAAAGAAGTGTGCATAAGAAATATGTAAAGGGAAAGAAGTGTGCATAAGAAATATGTAAAGGGAAAGAAGTGTGCATAAGAAATATGTAAAGGGAAAGAAGTGTGCATAAGAAATATGTAAAGGGAAAGAAGTGTGCATAAGAAATATGTAAAGGGAAAGAAGTGTGCATAAGAAATATGTAAAGGGAAAGAAGTGTGCATAAGAAATAAACACATGATGTGGGAACAAGCCCTCGAGTTAAATATGTAAAGGGAAAGAAGTGTGCATAAGAAATATGTAAAGGGAAAGAAGTGTGCATAAGAAATATGTAAAGGGAAAGAAGTGTGCATAAGAAATATGTAAAGGGAAAGAAGTGTGCATAAGAAATATGTAAAGGGAAATAAGTGTGCATAAGAAATATGTAAAGGGAAAGAAGTGTGCATAAGAAATATGTAAAGGGAAAGAAGTGTGCATACAAAATATGTAAAGGGAAAGAAGTGTGCATAAGAAATATGTAAAGGGAAAGAAGTGTGCATAAGAAATATGTAAAGGGAAAGAAGTGTGCATAAGAAATATGTAAAGGGAAAGAAGTGTGCATAAGAAATATGTAAAGGGAAAGAAGTGTGCATAAGAAATATGTAAAGGGAAAGAAGTGTGCATAAGAAATATGTAAAGGGAAAGAAGTGTGCATAAGAAATATGTAAAGGGAAAGAAGTGTGCATAAGAAATATGTAAAGGGAAAGAAGTGTGCATAAGAAATATGTAAAGGGAAAGAAGTGTGCATAAGAAATATGTAAAGGGAAAGAAGTGTGCATAAGAAATAAACACATGATGTGGGAACAAGCCCTCGAGTTAAATATGTAAGGGAAAGAAGTGTGCATAAGAAATATGTAAAGGGAAAGAAGTGTGCATAAGAAATATGTAAAGGGAAAGAAGTGTGCATAAGAAATAAACACATGATGTGGGAACAAGCCCTCGAGTTAAATATGTAAAGGGAAAGAAGTGTGCATAAGAAATATGTAAAGGGAAAGAAGTGTGCATAAGAAATTTGTAAAGGGAAAGAAGTGTGCATAAGAAATATGTAAAGGGAAAGAAGTGTGCATAAGAAATATGTAAAGGGAAAGAAGTGTGCATAAGAAATATGTAAAGGGAAAGAAGTGTGCATAAGAAATATGTAAAGGGAAAGAAGTGTGCATAAGAAATATGTAAAGGGAAAGAAGTGTGCATAAGAAATATGTAAAGGGAAAGAAGTGTGCATAAGAAATATGTAAAGGGAAAGAAGTGTGCATAAGAAATAAACACATGATGTGGGAACAAGCCCTCGAGTTAAATATGTAAAGGGAAAGAAGTGTGCATAAGAAATATGTAAAGGGAAAGAAGTGTGCATAAGAAATGTGTAAAGGAAAAGAAGTGTGCATAAGAAATAAACACATGATGTGGGAAAAAAGTGTGCATAAGAAATATGTAAAGGGAAAGAAGTGTGCATAATAAATATGTAAAGGGAAAGAAGTGTGCATAAGAAATATGTAAAGGGAAAGAAGTGTGCATAAGAAATATGTAAAGGGAAAGAAGTGTGCATAAGAAATATGTAAAGGGAATGAAGTGTGCATAAGAAATATGTAAAGGGAAAGAAGTGTGCATAAGAAATATGTAAAGGGAAAGAAGTGTGCATAAGAAATATGTAAAGGGAAAGAAGTGTGCATACGAAATATGTAAAGGGAAAGAAGTGTGCATAAGAAATAAACACATGATGTGGGAACAAGCCCTCGAGTTAAATATGTAAAGGGAAAGAAGTGTGCATAAGAAATATGTAAAGGGAAAGAAGTGTGCATAAGAAATATGTAAAGGAAAAGAAGTGTGCATAAGAAATAAACACATGATGTGGGAAAGAAGTGTGCATAAGAAATATGTAAAGGGAAAGAAGTGTGCATAAGAATTATGTAAAGGGAAAGAAGTGTGCATAAGAAATATGTAAAGGGAAAGGAGTGTGCATAAGAAATATGTAAAGGGAAAGAAGTGTGCATAAGAAATATGTAAAGGGAAAGAAGTGTGCATAAGAAATATGTAAAGGAAAAGAAGTGTGCATAAGAAAAATGTAAAGGGAAAGAAGTGTGCATAAGAAATATGTAAAGGGAAAGAAGTGTGCATAAGAAATATGTAAAGGGAAAGAAGTGTGCATAAGAAATATGTAAAGGGAAAGAAGTGTGCATAAGAAATATGTAAAGGGAAAGAAGTGTGCATACAAAATATGTAAAGGGAAAGAAGTGTGCATAAGAAATATGTAAAGGGAAAGAAGTGTGCATAAGAAATATGTAAAGGGAAAGAAGTGTGCATAAGAAATATGTAAAGGGAAAGAAGTGTGCATAAGAAATATGTAAAGGGAAAGAAGTGTGCATAAGAAATATGTAAAGGGAAAGAAGTGTGCATAAGAAATATGTAAAGGGAAAGAAGTGTGCATAAGAAATATGTAAAGGGAAAGAAGTGTGCATAAGAAATATGTAAAGGGAAAGAAGTGTGCATAAGAAATATGTAAAGGGAAAGAAGTGTGCATAAGAAATATGTAAAGGGAAAGAAGTGTGCATAAGAAATATGTAAAGGGAAAGAAGTGTGCATAAGAAATATGTAAAGGGAAAGAAGTGTGCATAAGAAATATGTAAAGGGAAAGAAGTGTGCATAAGAAATATGTAAAGGGAAAGAAGTGTGCATAAGAAATATGTAAAGGGAAAGAAGTGTGCATGAGAAATATGTAAAGGGAAAGAAGTGTGCATAAGAAATATGTAAAGGGAAAGAAGTGTGCATAAGAAATAAACACATGATGTGGGAACAAGCCCTCGAGTTAAATATGTAAAGGGAAAGAGGTGTGCATAAGAAATATGTAAAGGGAAAGAAGTGTGCATAAGAAATATGTAAAGGGAAAGAAGTGTGCATAAGAAATATGTAAAGGGAAAGAAGTGTGCATAAGAAATATGTAAAGGGAAAGAAGTGTGCATAAGAAATATGTAAAGGGAAAGAAGTGTGCATAAGTAATATGTAAAGGGAAAGAAGTGTGCATAATGAATATGTAAAGGGAAAGAAGTGTGCATAAGAAATATGTAAAGGGAAAGAAGTGTGCATAAGAAATATGTAAAGGGAAAGAAGTGTGCATAAGAAATATGTAAAGGGAAAGAAGTGTGCATAAGAAATATGTAAAGGGAAAGAAGTGTGCATAAGAAATATGTAAAGGGAAAGAAGTGTGCTTAAGAAATATGTAAAGGGAAAGAAGTGTGCATAAGAAATATGTAAAGGGAAAGAAGTGTGCATAATAAATATGTAAAGGGAAAGAAGTTTGCATAAGAAATATGTAAAGGGAAAGAAGTGTGCATAAGAAATATGTAAAGGGAAAGAAGTGTGCATAAGAAATATGTAAAGGGAAAGAAGTGTGCATAAGAAATATGTAAAGGGAAAGAAGTGTGCATAAGAAATATGTAAAGGGAAAGAAGTGTGCATAAGAAATATGTAAAGGGAAAGAAGTGTGCATAAGAAATATGTAAAGGGAAAGAAGTGTGCATAAGAAATATGTAAAGGGAAAGAAGTGTGCATAAGAAATATGTAAAGGGAAAGAAGTGTGCATAAGAAATAAACACATGATGTGGAACAAGCCCTCGAGTTAAATATGTAAAGGGAAAGAAGTGTGCATAAGAAATATGTAAAGGGAAAGAAGTGTGCATAAGAAATATGTAAAGGAAAAGAAGTGTGCATAAGAAATAAACACATGATGTGGGAAAGAAGTGTGCATAAGAAATATGTAAAGGGAAAGAAGTGTGCATAAGAAATATGTAAAGGGAAAGAAGTGTGCATAATAAATATGTAAAGGGAAAGAAGTGTGCATAAGAAATATGTAAAGGGAAAGAAGTGTGCATAAGAAATATGTAAAGGGAAAGAAGTGTGCATAAGAAATATGTAAAGGGAAAGAAGTGTGCATAAGAAATATGTAAAGGGAAAGAAGTGTGCATAAGAAATATGTAAAGGGAAAGAAGTGTGCATAAGAAATATGTAAAGGGAAAGAAGTGTGCATAAGAAATATGTAAAGGGAAAGAAGTGTGCATAAGAAATATGTAAAGGGAAAGAAGTGTGCATAAGAAATATGTAAAGGGAAAGAAGTGTGCATAAGAAATAAACACATGATGTGGGAACAAGCCCTCGAGTTAAATATGTAAAGGGAAAGAAGTGTGCATAAGAAATATGTAAAGGGAAAGAAGTGTGCATAAGAAATATGTAAAGGAAAAGAAGTGTGCATAAGAAATAAACACATGATGTGGGAAAGAAGTGTGCATAAGAAATATGTAAAGGGAAAGAAGTGTGCATAAGAAATATGTAAAAGGAAAGAAGTGTGCATAAGAAATATGTAAAGGGAAAGAAGTGTGCATAAGAAATATGTAAAGGGAAAAAAGTGTGCATAAGACATATGTAAAGGGAAAGAAGTGTGCATAAGAAATATGTAAAGGGAAAGAAGTGTGCATAAGAAATATGTAAAGGGAAAGAAGTGTGCATAAGAAATATGTAAAGGAAAAGAAGTGTGCATAAGAAATATGTAAAGGGAAAGAAGTGTGCATAAGAAATATGTAAAGGGAAAGAAGTGTGCATAAGAAATATGTAAAGGGAAAGAAGTGTGCATAAGAAATGTGTAAAGGGAAAGAAGTGTGCATAAGAAATATGTAAAGGGAAAGAAGTGTGCATAAGAAATATGTAAAGGGAAAGAAGTGTGCATAAGAAATATGTAAAGGGAAAGAAGTGTGCATAAGAAATATGTAAAGGGAAAGAAGTGTGCATAAGAAATATGTAAAGGGAAAGAAGTGTGCATAAGAAATATGTAAAGGGAAAGAAGTGTGCATAAGAAATATGTAAAGGGAAAGAAGTGTGCATAAGAAATATGTAAAGGGAAAGAAGTGTGCATAAGAAATATGTAAAGGGAAAGAAGTGTGCATAAGAAATATGTAAAGGGAAAGAAGTGTGCATAAGAAATATGTAAAGGGAAAGAAGTGAGCATAAGAAATATGTTAAGGGAAAGAAGTGTGCATAAGAAATATGTAAAGGGAAAGAAGTGTGCATAAGAAATATGTAAAGGGAAAGAAGTGTGCATACGAAATATGTAAAGGGAAAGAAGTGTGCATAAGAAATATGTAAAGGGAAAGAAGTGTGCATAAGTAATATGTAAAGGGAAAGAAGTGTGCATAAGAAATATGTAAAGGGAAAGAAGTGTGCATAAGAAATATGTAAAGGGAAAGAAGTGTGCATACGAAATATGTAAAGGGAAAGAAGTGTGCATAAGAAATATGTAAAGGGAAAGAAGTGTGCATAAGAAATATGTAAAGGGAAAGAAGTGTGCATAAGAAATATGTAAAGGGAAAGAAGTGTGCATAAGAAATATGTAAAGGGAAAGAAGTGTGCATAAGAAATATGTAAAGGGAAGGAAGTGTGCATAAGAAATATGTGAAGGGAAAGAAGTGTGCATAAGAAATATGTAAAGGGAAAGAAGTGTGCATAAGAAATATGTAAAGGGAAAGAAGTGTGCATAAGAAATATGTAAAGGGAAAGAAGTGTGCATAAGAAATATGTAAAGGGAAAGAAGTGTGCATAAGAAATATGTAAAGGAAAAGAAGTGTGCATAAGAAACATGTAAAGGGAAAGAAGTGTGCATAAGAAATATGTAAAGGGAAAGAAGTGTGCATAAGAAATATGTAAAGGGAAAGAAGTGTGCATAAGAAATATGTAAAGGGAAAGAAGTGTGCATAAGAAATATGTAAAGGGAAAGAAGTGTGCATAAGAAATAAACACATGATGTGGGAACAAGCCCTCGAGTTAAATATGTAAAGGGAAAGAAGTGTGCATAAGAAATATGTAAAGGGAAAGAAGTGTGCATAAGAAATATGTAAAGGGAAAGAAGTGTGCATAAGTAATATGTAAAGGGAAAGAAGTGTGCATAAGAAATATGTAAAGGGAAAGAAGTGTGCATACGAAATATGTAAAGGGAAAGAAGTGTGCATAAGAAATATGTAAAGGGAAAGAAGTGTGCATAAGAAATATGTAAAGGGAAAGAAGTGTGCATAAGAAATATGTAAAGGGAAAGAAGTGTGCATAAGAAATATGTAAAGGGAAAGAAGTGTGCATAAGAAATATGTAAAGGGAAATAAGTGTGCATAAGAAATATGTAAAGGGAAAGAAGTGTGCATAAGAAATATGTAAAGGGAAAGAAGTGTGCATAAGAAATATGTAAAGGGAAAGAAGTGTGCATAAGAATTATGTAAAGGGAAAGAAGTGTGCATAAGAAATATGTAAAGGGAAAGAAGTGTGCATAAGAAATATGTAAAGGGAAAGAAGTGTGCATAAGAAATATGTAAAGGGAAAGAAGTGTGCATAAGAAATATGTAAAGGGAAAGAAGTGTGCATAAGAAATATGTAAAGGGAAAGAAGTGTGCATAAGAAATATGTAAAGGGAAAGAAGTGTGCATAAGAAATATGTAAAGGGAAAGAAGTGTGCATAAGAAATATGTAAAGGGAAAGAAGTGTGCATAGGAAATATGTAAAGGGAAAGAAGTGTGCATAAGAAATATGTAAAGGGAAAGAAGTGTGCATAAGAAATAAACACATGATGTGGGAACAAGCCCTCGAGTTAAATATGTAAAGGGAAAGAAGTGTGCATAAGAAATATGTAAAGGGAAAGAAGTGTGCATAATAAAAATGTAAAGGGAAAGAAGTGTGCATAAGAAATAAACACATGATGTGGGAACAAGCCCTCGAGTTAAATATGTAAAGGGAAAGAAGTGTGCATAAGAAATATGTAAAGGGAAAGAAGTGTGCATAAGAAATATGTAAAGAGAAAAGGAGTGTGCATAAGAAATATGTAAAGGGAAAGAAGTGTGCATAAGAAATATGTAAAGGGAAAGAAGTGTGCATAAGAAATATGTAAAGGGAAAGAAGTGTGCATACAAAATATGTAAAGGGAAAGAAGTGTGCATAAGAAATATGTAAAGGGAAAGAAGTGTGCATAAGAAATATGTAAAGGGAAAGAAGTGTGCATAAGAAATATGTAAAGGGAAAGAAGTGTGCATAAGAAATATGTAAAGGGAAAGAAGTGTGCATAAGAAATATGTAAAGGGAAAGAAGTGTGCATAAGAAATATGTAAAGGGAAAGAAGTGTGCATAAGAAATATGTAAAGGGAAAGAAGTGTGCATAAGAAATATGTAAAGAAAAAGAAGTGTGCATAAGAAATATGTAAAGGGAAAGAAGTGTGCATAAGAAATAAACACATGATGTGGGAACAAGCCCTCGAGTTAAATATGTAAAGGGAAAGAAGTGTGCATAAGAAATATGTAAAGGGAAAGAAGTGTGCATAAGAAATATGTAAAGGGAAAGAAGTGTGCATAATAAATAAACACATGATGTGGGAAAGAAGTGTGCATAAGAAATATGTAAAGGGAAAGAAGTGTGCATAAGAAATATGTAAAGGGAAAGAAGTGTGCATAAGAAATATGTAAAGGGAAAGAAGTGTGCATAAGAAATATGTAAAGGGAAAGAAGTGTGCATAAGAAATATGTAAAGGGAAAGAAGTGTGCATAAGAAATATGTAAAGGGAAAGAAGTGTGCATAAGAAATATGTAAAGGGAAAGAAGTGTGCATAAGAAATATGTAAAGGGAAAGAAGTGTGCATAAGAAATATGTAAAGGGAAAGAAGTGTGCATAAGAAATATGTAAAGGGAAAGAAGTGTGCATAAGAAATATGTAAAGGGAAAGAAGTGTGCATAAGAAATATGTAAAGGGAAAGAAGTGTGCCTAAGAAATATGTAAAGGGAAAGAAGTGTGCATAAGAAATATGTAAAGGGAAAGAAGTGTGCATAAGAAATATGTAAAGGGAAAGAAGTGTGCATAAGAAATATGTAAAGGGAAAGAAGTGTGCATAAGAAATATGTCAAGGGAAAGAAGTGTGCATAAGAAATATGTAAAGGGAAAGAAGTGTGCATAAGAAATATGTAAAGGGAAAGAAGTGTGCATAAGAAATATGTAAAGGGAAAGAAGTGTGCATAAGAAATATGTAAAGGGAAAGAAGTGTGCATAAGAAATATGTAAAGGGAAAGAAGTGTGCATAAGAAATATGTAAAGGGAAAGAAGTGTGCATAAGAAATATGTAAAGGGAAAGAAGTGTACATAAGAAATATGTAAAGGGAAAGAAGTGTGCATAAGAAATATGTAAAGGGAAAGAAGTGTGCATAAGAAATATGTAAAGGGAAAGAAGTGTGCATAAGAAATATGTAAAGGGAAAGAAGTGTGCATAAGAAATATGTAAAGGGAAAGAAGTGTGCATAAGAAATATGTAAAGGGAAAGAAGTGTGCATAAGAAATATGTAAAGGGAAAGAAGTGTGCATAAGAAATATGTAAAGGGAAAGAAGTGTGCATAAGAAATAAACACATGATGTGGGAACAAGCCCTCGAGTTAAATATGTAAAGGGAAAGAAGTGTGCATAAGAAATATGTAAAGGGAAAGAAGTGTGCATAAGAAATATGTAAAGGGAAAGAAGTGTGCATAAGAAATAAACACATGATGTGGGAAAGAAGTGTGCATAAGAAATATGTAAAGGGAAAGAAGTGTGCATAAGAAATATGTAAAGGGAAAGAAGTGTGCATAAGAAATATGTAAAGGGAAAGAAGTGTGCATAAGAAATATGTAAAGGGAAAGAAGTGTGCATAAGAAATATGTAAAGGGAAAGAAGTGTGCATAAGAAATATGTAAAGGGAAAGAAGTGTGCATAAGAAATATGTAAAGGGAAAGAAGTGTGCATAAGAAATATGTAAAGGGAAAGAAGTGTGCATAAGAAATATGTAAAGGGAAAGAAGTGTGCATAAGAAATATGTAAAGGAAAAGAAGTGTGCATAAGAAACATGTAAAGGGAAAGAAGTGTGCATAAGAAATATGTAAAGGGAAAGAAGTGTGCATAAGAAATATGTAAAGGGAAAGAAGTGTGCATAAGAAATATGTAAAGGGAAAGAAGTGTGCATAAGAAATATGTAAAGGGAAAGAAGTGTGCATAAGAAATAAACACATGATGTGGGAACAAGCCCTCGAGTTAAATATGTAAAGGGAAAGAAGTGTGCATAAGAAATATGTAAAGGGAAAGAAGTGTGCATAAGAAATATGTAAAGGGAAAGAAGTGTGCATAAGAAATATGTAAAGGGAAAGAAGTGTGCATAAGAAATATGTAAAGGGAAAGAAGTGTGCATAAGAAATATGTAAAGGGAAAGAAGTGTGCATAAGAAATATGTAAAGGGAAAGAAGTGTGCATAAGAAATATGTAAAGGGAAAGAAGTGTGCATAAGAAATATGTAAAGGGAAAGAAGTGTGCATAAGAAATATGTAAAGGGAAAGAAGTGTGCATAAGAAATATGTCAAGGGAAAGAAGTGTGCATAAGAAATATGTAAAGGGAAAGAAGTGTGCATAAGAAATATGTAAAGGGAAAGAAGTGTGCATAAGAAATATGTAAAGGGAAAGAAGTGTGCATAAGAAATAAACACATGATGTGGAACAAGCCCTCGAGTTAAATATGTAAAGGGAAAGAAGTGTGCATAAGAAATATGTAAAGGGAAAGAAGTGTGCATAAGAAATATGTAAAGGGAAAGAAGTGTGCATAAGAAATAAACACATGATGTGGGAAAGAAGTGTGCATAAGAAATATGTAAAGGGAAAGAAGTGTGCATAAGAAATATGTAAAGGGAAAGAAGTGTGCATAAGAAATATGATGTGGGAAAGAAGTGTGCATAAGAAATATGTAAAGGGAAAGAAGTGTGCATAAGAAATATGTAAAGGGAAAGAAGTGTGCATAAGAAATATGTAAAGGGAAAGAAGTGTGCATAAGAAATATGTAAAGGGAAAGAAGTGTGCATAAGAAATATGTAAAGGGAAAGAAGTGTGCATAAGAAATATGTAAAGGGAAAGAAGTGTGCATAAGAAATATGTAAAGGGAATGAAGTGTGCATAAGAAATATGTAAAGGGAAAGAAGTGTGCATAGGAAATATGTAAAGGGAAAGAAGTGTGCATAAGAAATATGTAAAGGGAAAGAAGTGTGCATAAGAAATAAACACATGATGTGGGAACAAGCCCTCGAGTTAAATATGTAAAGGGAAAGAAGTGTGCATAAGAAATATGTAAAGGGAAAGAAGTGTGCATAAGAAATATGTAAAGGGAAAGAAGTGTGCATAAGAAATATGTAAAGGGAAAGAAGTGTGCATAAGAAATATGTAAAGGGAAAGAAGTGTGCATAAGAAATATGTAAAGGGAAAGAAGTGTGCATAAGAAATATGTAAAGGGAAAGAAGTGTGCATAAGAAATATGTAAAGGGAAAGAAGTGTGCATAAGAAATATGTAAAGGGAAAGAAGTGTGCATAAGAAATAAACACATGATGTGGGAAGAAGTGTGCATAAGAAATATGTAAAGGGAAAGAAGTGTGCATAAGAAATATGTAAAGGGAAAGAAGTGTGCATAAGAAATATGTAAAGGGAAAGAAGTGTGCATAAGAAATATGTAAAGGGAAAGAAGTGTGCATAAGAAATATGTAAAGGGAAAGAAGTGTGCATAAGAAATAAACACATGATGTGGGAAAGAAGTGTGCATAAGAAATATGTAAAGGGAAAGAAGTGTGCATAAGAAATATGTAAAGGGAAAGAAGTGTGCATAAGAAATATGTAAAGGGAAAGAAGTGTGCATAAGAAATATGTAAAGGGAAAGAAGTGTGCATAAGAAATATGTAAAGGGAAAGAAGTGTGCATAAGAAATATGTAAAGGGAAAGAAGTGTGCATAAGAAATATGTAAAGGGAAAGAAGTGTGCATAAGAAATATGTAAAGGGAAAGAAGTGTGCATAAGAAATATGTAAAGGGAAAGAAGTGTGCATAAGAAATATGTAAAGGGAAAGAAGTGTGCATAAGAAATATGTAAAGGGAAAGAAGTGTGCATAAGAAATATGTAAAGGGAAAGAAGTGTGCCTAAGAAATATGTAAAGGGAAAGAAGTGTGCATAAGAAATATGTAAAGGGAAAGAAGTGTGCATAAGAAATATGTAAAGGGAAAGAAGTGTGCATAAGAAATATGTCAAGGGAAAGAAGTGTGCATAAGAAATATGTCAAGGGAAAGAAGTGTGCATAAGAAATATGTAAAGGGAAAGAAGTGTGCATAAGAAATATGTAAAGGGAAAGAAGTGTGCATAAGAAATATGTAAAGGGAAAGAAGTGTGCATAAGAAATATGTAAAGGGAAAGAAGTGTGCATAAGAAATATGTAAAGGGAAAGAAGTGTGCATAAGAAATATGTAAAGGGAAAGAAGTGTGCATAAGAAATATGTAAAGGGAAAGAAGTGTGCATAAGAAATATGTAAAGGGAAAGAAGTGTGCATAAGAAATATGTAAAGGGAAAGAAGTGTGCATAAGAAATATGTAAAGGGAAAGAAGTGTGCATAAGAAATATGTAAAGGGAAAGAAGTGTGCATAAGAAATATGTAAAGGGAAAGAAGTGTGCATAAGAAATATGTAAAGGGAAAGAAGTGTGCATAAGAAATATGTAAAGGGAAAGAAGTGTGCATAAGAAATAAACACATGATGTGGGAAAGAAGTGTGCATAAGAAATATGTAAAGGGAAAGAAGTGTGCATAAGAAATATGTAAAGGGAAAGAAGTGTGCATAAGAAATATGTAAAGGGAAAGAAGTGTGCATAAGAAATATGTAAAGGGAAAGAAGTGTGCATAAGAAATATGTAAAGGGAAAGAAGTGTGCATAAGAAATATGTAAAGGGAAAGAAGTGTGCATAAGAAATATGTAAAGGGAAAGAAGTGTGCATAAGAAATATGTAAAGGGAAAGAAGTGTGCATAAGAAATATGTAAAGGGAAAGAAGTGTGCATAAGAAATATGTAAAGGGAAAGAAGTGTGCATAAGAAATATGTAAAGGGAAAGAAGTGTGCATAAGAAATATGTAAAGGGAAAGAAGTGTGCATAAGAAATATGTAAAGGGAATGAAGTGTGCATAAGAAATATGTAAAGGGAAAGAAGTGTGCATAGGAAATATGTAAAGGGAAAGAAGTGTGCATAAGAAATATGTAAAGGGAAAGAAGTGTGCATAAGAAATAAACACATGATGTGGGAACAAGCCCTCGAGTTAAATATGTAAAGGGAAAGAAGTGTGCATAAGAAATATGTAAAGGGAAAGAAGTGTGCATAAGAAATATGTAAAGGGAAAGAAGTGTGCATAAGAAATATGTAAAGGGAAAGAAGTGTGCATAAGAAATATGTAAAGGGAAAGAAGTGTGCATAAGAAATATGTAAAGGGAAAGAAGTGTGCATAAGAAATATGTAAAGGGAAAGAAGTGTGCATAAGAAATATGTAAAGGGAAAGAAGTGTGCATAAGAAATATGTAAAGGGAAAGAAGTGTGCATAAGAAATAAACACATGATGTGGGAAGAAGTGTGCATAAGAAATATGTAAAGGGAAAGAAGTGTGCATAAGAAATATGTAAAGGGAAAGAAGTGTGCATAAGAAATATGTAAAGGGAAAGAAGTGTGCATAAGAAATATGTAAAGGGAAAGAAGTGTGCATAAGAAATATGTAAAGGGAAAGAAGTGTGCATAAGAAATAACACATGATGTGGGAAAGAAGTGTGCATAAGAAATATGTAAAGGGAAAGAAGTGTGCATAAGAAATATGTAAAGGGAAAGAAGTGTGCATAAGAAATATGTAAAGGGAAAGAAGTGTGCATAAGAAATATGTAAAGGGAAAGAAGTGTGCATAAGAAATATGTAAAGGGAAAGAAGTGTGCATAAGAAATATGTAAAGGGAAAGAAGTGTGCATAAGAAATATGTAAAGGGAAAGAAGTGTGCATAAGAAATATGTAAAGGGAAAGAAGTGTGCATAAGAAATATGTAAAGGGAAAGAAGTGTGCATAAGAAATATGTAAAGGGAAAGAGTGTGCATAAGAAATATGTAAAGGGAAAGAAGTGTGCATAAGAAATATGTAAAGGGAAAGAAGTGTGCATAAGAAATATGTAAAGGGAAAGAAGTGTGCATAAGAAATATGTAAAGGGAAAGAAGTGTGCATAAGAAATATGTAAAGGGAAAGAAGTGTGCATAAGAAATATGTAAAGGGAAAGAAGTGTGCATAAGAAATATGTAAAGGGAAAGAAGTGTGCATAAGAAATATGTAAAGGGAAAGAAGTGTGCATAAGAAATATGTAAAGGGAAAGAAGTGTGCATAAGAAATATGTAAAGGGAAAGAAGTGTGCATAAGAAATATGTAAAGGGAAAGAAGTGTGCATAAGAAATATGTAAAGGGAAAGAAGTGTGCATAAGAAATATGTAAAGGGAAAGAAGTGTGCATAAGAAATATGTAAAGGGAAAGAAGTGTGCATAAGAAATATGTAAAGGGAAAGAAGTGTGCATAAGAAATATGTAAAGGGAAAGAAGTGTGCATAAGAAATATGTAAAGGGAAAGAAGTGTGCATAAGAAATATGTAAAGGGAAAGAAGTGTGCATAAGAAATATGTAAAGGGAAAGAAGTGTGCATAAGAAATATGTAAAGGGAAAGAAGTGTGCATAAGAAATATGTAAAGGGAAAGAAGTGTGCATAAGAAATATGTAAAGGGAAAGAAGTGTGCATAAGAAATATGTAAAGGGAAAGAAGTGTGCATAAGAAATATGTAAAGGGAAAGAAGTGTGCATAAGAAATATGTAAAGGGAAAGAAGTGTGCATAAGAAATATGTAAAGGGAAAGAAGTGTGCATAAGAAATATGTAAAGGGAAAGAAGTGTGCATAAGAAATATGTAAAGGGAAAGAAGTGTGCATAAGAAATATGTAAAGGGAAAGAAGTGTGCATAAGAAATATGTAAAGGGAAAGAAGTGTGCATAAGAAATATGTAAAGGGAAAGAAGTGTGCATAAGAAATATGTAAAGGGAAAGAAGTGTGCATAAGAAATATGTAAAGGGAAAGAAGTGTGCATAAGAAATATGTAAAGGGAAAGAAGTGTGCATAAGAAATATGTAAAGGGAAAGAAGTGTGCATAAGAAATATGTAAAGGGAAAGAAGTGTGCATAAGAAATATGTAAAGGGAAAGAAGTGTGCATAAGAAATATGTAAAGGGAAAGAAGTGTGCATAAGAAATATGTAAAGGGAAAGAAGTGTGCATAAGAAATATGTAAAGGGAAAGAAGTGTGCATAAGAAATATGTAAAGGGAAAGAAGTGTGCATAAGAAATATGTAAAGGGAAAGAAGTGTGCATAAGAAATATGTAAAGGGAAAGAAGTGTGCATAAGAAATATGTAAAGGGAAAGAAGTGTGCATAAGAAATATGTAAAGGGAAAGAAGTGTGCATAAGAAATATGTAAAGGGAAAGAAGTGTGCATAAGAAATATGTAAAGGGAAAGAAGTGTGCATAAGAAATATGTAAAGGGAAAGAAGTGTGCATAAGAAATATGTAAAGGGAAAGAAGTGTGCATAAGAAATATGTAAAGGGAAAGAAGTGTGCATAAGAAATATGTAAAGGGAAAGAAGTGTGCATAAGAAATATGTAAAGGGAAAGAAGTGTGCATAAGAAATATGTAAAGGGAAAGAAGTGTGCATAAGAAATATGTAAAGGGAAAGAAGTGTGCATAAGAAATATGTAAAGGGAAAGAAGTGTGCATAAGAAATATGTAAAGGGAAAGAAGTGTGCATAAGAAATATGTAAAGGGAAAGAAGTGTGCATAAGAAATATGTAAAGGGAAAGAAGTGTGCATAAGAAATATGTAAAGGGAAAGAAGTGTGCATAAGAAATATGTAAAGGGAAAGAAGTGTGCATAAGAAATATGTAAAGGGAAAGAAGTGTGCATAAGAAATATGTAAAGGGAAAGAAGTGTGCATAAGAAATATGTAAAGGGAAAGAAGTGTGCATAAGAAATATGTAAAGGGAAAGAAGTGTGCATAAGAAATATGTAAAGGGAAAGAAGTGTGCATAAGAAATATGTAAAGGGAAAGAAGTGTGCATAAGAAATAAACATGATGTGGGAAAGAAGCCTCGAGTTAAATATGTAAAGGGAAAGAAGTGTGCATAAGAAATATGTAAAGGGAAAGAAGTGTGCATAAGAAATATGTAAAGGGAAAGAAGTGTGCATAAGAAATATGTAAAGGGAAAGAAGTGTGCATAAGAAATATGTAAAGGGAAAGAAGTGTGCATAAGAAATATGTAAAGGGAAAGAAGTGTGCATAAGAAATATGTAAAGGGAAAGAAGTGTGCATAAGAAATATGTAAAGGGAAAGAAGTGTGCATAAGAAATATGTAAAGGGAAAGAAGTGTGCATAAGAAATATGTAAAGGGAAAGAAGTGTGCATAAGAAATATGTAAAGGGAAAGAAGTGTGCATAAGAAATATGTAAAGGGAAAGAAGTGTGCATAAGAAATATGTAAAGGGAAAGAAGTGTGCATAAGAAATATGTAAAGGGAAAGAAGTGTGCATAAGAAATATGTAAAGGGAAAGAAGTGTGCATAAGAAATATGTAAAGGGAAAGAAGTGTGCATAAGAAATATGTAAAGGGAAAGAAGTGTGCATAAGAAATAACACATGATGTGGGAACAAGCCCTCGAGTTAAATATGTAAAGGGAAAGAAGTGTGCATAAGAAATATGTAAAGGGAAAGAAGTGTGCATAAGAAATATGTAAAGGGAAAGAAGTGTGCATAAGAAATATGTAAAGGGAAAGAAGTGTGCATAAGAAATATGTAAAGGGAAAGAAGTGTGCATAAGAAATATGTAAAGGGAAAGAAGTGTGCATAAGAAATATGTAAAGGGAAAGAAGTGTGCATAAGAAATATGTAAAGGGAAAGAAGTGTGCATAAGAAATATGTAAAGGGAAAGAAGTGTGCATAAGAAATATGTAAAGGGAAAGAAGTGTGCATAAGAAATATGTAAAGGGAAAGAAGTGTGCATAAGAAATATGTAAAGGGAAAGAAGTGTGCATAAGAAATATGTAAAGGGAAAGAAGTGTGCATAAGAAATATGTAAAGGGAAAGAAGTGTGCATAAGAAATATGTAAAGGGAAAGAAGTGTGCATAAGAAATATGTAAAGGGAAAGAAGTGTGCATAAGAAATATGTAAAGGGAAAGAAGTGTGCATAAGAAATATGTAAAGGGAAAGAAGTGTGCATAAGAAATATGTAAAGGGAAAGAAGTGTGCATAAGAAATATGTAAAGGGAAAGAAGTGTGCATAAGAAATATGTAAAGGGAAAGAAGTGTGCATAAGAAATATGTAAAGGGAAAGAAGTGTGCATAAGAAATATGTAAAGGGAAAGAAGTGTGCATAAGAAATATGTAAAGGGAAAGAAGTGTGCATAAGAAATATGTAAAGGGAAAGAAGTGTGCATAAGAAATATGTAAAGGGAAAGAAGTGTGCATAAGAAATATGTAAAGGGAAAGAAGTGTGCATACGAAATATGTAAAGGGAAAGAAGTGTGCATAAGAAATATGTAAAGGGAAAGAAGTGTGCATAAGAAATATGTAAGGGAAAAGAAGTGTGCATAAGAAATATGTAAAGGGAAATAAGTGTGCATAAGAAATATGTAAAGGGAAAGAAGTGTGCATAAGAAATATGTAAAGGGAAAGAAGTGTGCATAAGGAATATGTAAGGGGAAAGAAGTGTGCATAAGAAATATGTAAAGGGAAAGAAGTGTGCATAAGAAATATGTAAAGGGAAAGAAGTGTGCATAAGAAATATGTAAAGGGAAAGAAGTGTGCATAAGAAATAAACACATGATGTGGGAACAAGCCCTCGAGTTAAATATGTAAAGGGAAAGAAGTGTGCATAAGAAATATGTAAAGGGAAAGAAGTGTGCATAAGAAATATGTAAAGGGAAAGAAGTGTGCATAAGAAATAAACACATGATGTGGGAACAAGCCCTCGAGTTAAATATGTAAAGGGAAAGAAGTGTGCATAAGAAATATGTAAAGGGAAAGAAGTGTGCATAAGAAATATGTAAAGGGAAAGAAGTGTGCATAAGAAATATGTAAAGGGAAAGAAGTGTGCATAAGAAATATGTAAAGGGAAAGAAGTGTGCATAAGAAATATGTAAAGGGAAAGAAGTGTGCATAAGAAATATGTAAAGGGAAATAAGTGTGCATAAGACATATGTAAAGGGAAAGAAGTGTGCATAAGAAATATGTAAAGGGAAAGAAGTGTGCATAAGAAATATGTAAAGGGAAAGAAGTGTGCATAAGAAATATGTAAAGGGAAAGAAGTGTGCATAAGAAATATGTAAAGGGAAAGAAGTGTGCATAAGAAATATGTTAAGGGAAAGAAGTGTGCATAAGAAATATGTAAAGGGAAAGAAGTGTGCATAAGAAATATGTAAAGGGAAAGAAGTGTGCATAAGAAATATGTAAAGGGAAAGAAGTGTGCATAAGAAATATGTAAAGGGAAAGAAGTGTGCATAAGAAATATGTAAAGGGAAAGAAGTGTGCATAAGAAATAATAAAGGGAAAGAAGTGTGCATAAGAAATATGTAAAGGGAAAGAAGTGTGCATAAGAAATATGTAAAGGGAAAGAAGTGTGCATAAGAAATATGTAAAGGAAAAGAAGTGTGCATAAGAAATATGTAAAGGGAAAGAAGTGTGCATAAGAAATATGTAAAGGAAAAGAAGTGTGCATAAGAAATATGTAAAGGGAAAGAAGTGTGCATAAGAAATATGTAAAGGGAAAGAAGTGTGCATAAGAAATATGTAAAGGGAAAGAAGTGTGCATAAGAAATATGTAAAGGGAAAGAAGTGTGCATAAGAAATATGTAAAGGGAAAGAAGTGTGCATAAGAAATATGTAAAGGGAAAGAAGTGTGCATAAGAAATATGTAAAGGGAAAGAAGTGTGCATAAGAAATATGTAAAGGGAAAGAAGTGTGCATAAGAAATATGTAAAGGGAAAGAAGTGTGCATAAGAAATATGTAAAGGGAAAGAAGTGTGCATAAGAAATATGTAAAGGGAAAGAAGTGTGCATAATAAATATGTAAAGGGAAAGAAGTGTGCATAATAAATATGTAAAGGGAAAGAAGTGTGCATAAGAAATATGTAAAGGGAAAGAAGTGTGCATAAGAAATATGTAAAGGGAAAGAAGTGTGCATAAGAAATATGTAAATGGAAAGAAGTGTGCATAAGAAATATGTAAAGGGAAAGAAGTGTGCATAAGAAATATGTAAAGGGAAAGAAGTGTGCATAAGAAATAAACACATGATGTGGGAACAAGCCCTCGAGTTAAATATGTAAAGGGAAAGAAGTGTGCATAAGAAATATGTAAAGGGAAAGAAGTGTGCATAAGAAATATGTAAAGGGAAAGAAGTGTGCATAAGAAATATGTAAAGGGAAATAAGTGTGCATAAGACATATGTAAAGGGAAAGAAGTGTGCATAAGAAATATGTAAAGGGAAAGAAGTGTGCATAAGAAATATGTAAAGGGAAAGAAGTGTGCATAAGAAATATGTAAAGGGAAAGAAGTGTGCATAAGAAATATGTAAAGGGAAAGAAGTGTGCATAAGAAATATGTTAAGGGAAAGAAGTGTGCATAAGAAATATGTAAAGGGAAAGAAGTGTGCATAAGAAATATGTAAAGGGAAAGAAGTGTGCATAAGAAATATGTAAAGGGAAAGAAGTGTGCATAAGAAATATGTAAAGGGAAAGAAGTGTGCATAAGAAATATGTAAAGGGAAAGAAGTGTGCATAAGAAATAATAAAGGGAAAGAAGTGTGCATAAGAAATATGTAAAGGGAAAGAAGTGTGCATAAGAAATATGTAAAGGGAAAGAAGTGTGCATAAGAAATATGTAAAGGAAAAGAAGTGTGCATAAGAAATATGTAAAGGGAAAGAAGTGTGCATAAGAAATATGTAAAGGAAAAGAAGTGTGCATAAGAAATATGTAAAGGGAAAGAAGTGTGCATAAGAAATATGTAAAGGGAAAGAAGTGTGCATAAGAAATATGTAAAGGGAAAGAAGTGTGCATAAGAAATATGTAAAGGGAAAGAAGTGTGCATAAGAAATATGTAAAGGGAAAGAAGTGTGCATAAGAAATATGTAAAGGGAAAGAAGTGTGCATAAGAAATATGTAAAGGGAAAGAAGTGTGCATAAGAAATATGTAAAGGGAAAGAAGTGTGCATAAGAAATATGTAAAGGGAAAGAAGTGTGCATAAGAAATATGTAAAGGGAAAGAAGTGTGCATAAGAAATATGTAAAGGGAAAGAAGTGTGCATAAGAAATATGTAAAGGGAAAGAAGTGTGCATAATAAATATGTAAAGGGAAAGAAGTGTGCATAAGAAATATGTAAAGGGAAAGAAGTGTGCATAAGAAATATGTAAAGGGAAAGAAGTGTGCATAAGAAATATGTAAAGGGAAAGAAGTGTGCATAAGAAATATGTAAAGGGAAAGAAGTGTGCATAAGAAATATGTAAAATGAAAGAAGTGTGCATAAGAAATAAACACATGATGTGGGAACAAGCCCTCGAGTTAAATATGTAAATGGAAAGAAGTGTGCATAAGAAATATGTAAAGGGAAAGAAGTGTGCATAAGAAATATGTAAAGGGAAAGAAGTGTGCATAAGAAATAAACACATGATGTGAGAACAAGCCCTCGAGTTAAATATGTAAAGGGAAAGAAGTGTGCATAAGAAATATGTAAAGGGAAAGAAGTGTGCATAAGAAATATGTAAAGGGAAAGAAGTGTGCATAAGAAATATGTAAAGGGAAAGAAGTGTGCATAAGAAATATGTAAAGGGAAAGAAGTGTGCATAAGAAATATGTAAAGGGAAAGAAGTGTGCATAAGAAATATGTAAAGGGAAAGAAATGTGCATAAGAAATATGTAAAGGGAAAGAAGTGTGCATAAGAAATATGTAAAGGGAAAGAAGTGTGCATAAGAAATATGTAAAGGGAAAGAAGTGTGCATAAGAAATAATAAAGGGAAAGAAGTGTGCATAAGAAATATGTAAAGGGAAAGAAGTGTGCATAAGAAATATGTAAAGGGAAAGAAGTGTGCATAAGAAATATGTAAAGGAAAAGAAGTGTGCATAAGAAATATGTAAAGGGAAAGAAGTGTGCATAAGAAATATGTAAAGGGAAAGAAGTGTGCATAAGAAATATGTAAAGGGAAAGAAGTGTGCATAAGAAATATGTAAAGGGAAAGAAGTGTGCATAAGAAATATGTAAAGGGAAAGAAGTGTGCATAAGAAATATGTAAAGGGAAAGAAGTGTGCATAAGAAATATGTAAAGGGAAAGAAGTGTGCATAAGAAATATGTAAAGGGAAAGAAGTGTGCATAAGAAATATGTAAAGGGAAAGAAGTGTGCATAAGAAATATGTAAAGGGAAAGAAGTGTGCATAATAAATATGTAAAGGGAAAGAAGTGTGCATAAGAAATATGTAAAGGGAAAGAAGTGTGCATAAGAAATATGTAAAATGAAAGAAGTGTGCATAAGAAATAAACACATGATGTGGGAACAAGCCCTCGAGTTAAATATGTAAATGGAAAGAAGTGTGCATAAGAAATATGTAAAGGGAAAGAAGTGTGCATAAGAAATATGTAAAGGGAAAGAAGTGTGCATAAGAAATAAACACATGATGTGGGAACAAGCCCTCGAGTTAAATATGTAAAGGGAAAGAAGTGTGCATAAGAAATATGTAAAGGGAAAGAAGTGTGCATAAGAAATATGTAAAGGGAAAGAAGTGTGCATAAGAAATATGTAAAGGGAAAGAAGTGTGCATAAGAAATATGTAAAGGGAAAGAAGTGTGCATAAGAAATATGTAAAGGGAAAGAAGTGTGCATAAGAAATATGTAAAGGGAAAGAAATGTGCATAAGAAATATGTAAAGGGAAAGAAGTGTGCATAAGAAATATGTAAAGGGAAAGAAGTGTGCATAAGAAATATGTAAAGGGAAAGAAGTGTGCATAAGAAATAATAAAGGGAAAGAAGTGTGCATAAGAAATATGTAAAGGGAAAGAAGTGTGCATAAGAAATATGTAAAGGGAAAGAAGTGTGCATAAGAAATAAACACATGATGTGGGAACAAGCCCTCGAGTTAAATATGTAAAGGGAAAGAAGTGTGCATAAGAAATATGTAAAGGGAAAGAAGTGTGCATAAGAAATATGTAAAGGGAAAGAAGTGTGCATAAGAAATATGTAAAGGGAAATAAGTGTGCATAAGACATATGTAAAGGGAAAGAAGTGTGCATAAGAAATATGTAAAGGGAAAGAAGTGTGCATAAGAAATATGTAAAGGGAAAGAAGTGTGCATAAGAAATATGTAAAGGGAAAGAAGTGTGCATAAGAAATATGTAAAGGGAAAGAAGTGTGCATAAGAAATATGTTAAGGGAAAGAAGTGTGCATAAGAAATATGTAAAGGGAAAGAAGTGTGCATAAGAAATATGTAAAGGGAAAGAAGTGTGCATAAGAAATATGTAAAGGGAAAGAAGTGTGCATAAGAAATATGTAAAGGGAAAGAAGTGTGCATAAGAAATATGTAAAGGGAAAGAAGTGTGCATAAGAAATAATAAAGGGAAAGAAGTGTGCATAAGAAATATGTAAAGGGAAAGAAGTGTGCATAAGAAATATGTAAAGGGAAAGAAGTGTGCATAAGAAATATGTAAAGGAAAAGAAGTGTGCATAAGAAATATGTAAAGGGAAAGAAGTGTGCATAAGAAATATGTAAAGGAAAAGAAGTGTGCATAAGAAATATGTAAAGGGAAAGAAGTGTGCATAAGAAATATGTAAAGGGAAAGAAGTGTGCATAAGAAATATGTAAAGGGAAAGAAGTGTGCATAAGAAATATGTAAAGGGAAAGAAGTGTGCATAAGAAATATGTAAAGGGAAAGAAGTGTGCATAAGAAATATGTAAAGGGAAAGAAGTGTGCATAAGAAATATGTAAAGGGAAAGAAGTGTGCATAAGAAATATGTAAAGGGAAAGAAGTGTGCATAAGAAATATGTAAAGGGAAAGAAGTGTGCATAAGAAATATGTAAAGGGAAAGAAGTGTGCATAAGAAATATGTAAAGGGAAAGAAGTGTGCATAAGAAATATGTAAAGGGAAAGAAGTGTGCATAATAAATATGTAAAGGGAAAGAAGTGTGCATAAGAAATATGTAAAGGGAAAGAAGTGTGCATAAGAAATATGTAAAGGGAAAGAAGTGTGCATAAGAAATATGTAAAGGGAAAGAAGTGTGCATAAGAAATATGTAAAGGGAAAGAAGTGTGCATAAGAAATATGTAAAATGAAAGAAGTGTGCATA
>JBAIAA010001646.1:0-34718 GCA_037893245.1 Crossaster papposus
CGATCTTTTCTCGTGTACAAATCCTATGGCGATCATCCGAAAACGTTAGAGTATAAACAAAAGAGGGAAGACGGTCGGACAATGCCCCGCTTACGATTGAAGGTCTTTATCAAGATACATGAGTGGGTCCATGTAAATTAAAGTGTCCTCGGCATTTTTTTATTATTTTTTTTAATGGAAGCTCTTGGTAAGCAAGTAACCATTTTTTTTTCTATTGCCCGTTGCTATTTTTAGCCAGTTTGGAGGCCGCCGCAAAAATAGTGTTTTTGCTTATTTAAAAAAAAATCCCCCAGCAAAAATACACAATTTTATCACAAAAGTATCAATCTTGCCCTTACTTAAACAAAAAATAAAGAGTGAGTCTACGTAAATATTTCGATTTTTAGTATTAAAGGACTTGGTAAGCAAGTAACCAAAAATGAACTTATTTTTTGTATGGCAATTAGCCATGGTAACAGGCCATTTAGTGTATTAAAGCACTTTTTAGAACTTAATTTTAAAATTAAAATTTGTGTCCCTCAAAAAGTCAACTTGCCAGGGGTCTCAGAATATTTTCCTTTTGGATTTAATTAGAGCCAACATTTGTCTTTTCATATCTGGTGACAAAATATTGGGGGATTGTATCCTCTTAAGGCAGTACTGCATCAAAAATGGTCATTCTCCCATAAAAACAACAAAAATTAAATTTGAGCTTTTTCTTCAGTTTGAAGTAATATAGGTTTTCCCGGACGATATCGGAAAATGCGCACATTCATTTGTAAAAGATGCATTCAATTTCGCGCTGATTTCAGAACGACGTATGTCCGAGTTTCATTTTTTGCAAAAACGAGCATTCAATTTTATTTTGTTTAATTCAAATAAATGAATGTGCTTAGCGTTTCATTTAAACGATTACAAACACGTGATTGGGCTTTCGGTTTAACGTATGCCTGGCCGATTATTAAGAATGTGCAATTCATTTCGCAGCAAATCGATTTATCATTGTGTCACGGCCTGAATTGAATATTCTTTTTTATTTGTGATAATTTAAATTCGCATATTCTGCATTCAATTTCAAAAAAGTATATATGGCTATACAATTCACGATACAACTTGGATTAAATCATTAATAAATCAATGTATTGTGGGATTAATTGATCAATAATTATGTTGGCTCTTTATCTTAAATGTATTTTAACCCTAACCGTCCCAAATCCTTCAAAACCCTCTTTGCAAATTGCAGGATTTTGCAGGAATGAGGTCACTTGGAAGTTGATGCATCCGATAAATTTGCAGGGTTGAGGGCGTTTAGGGGTTTGCCACTGGAGGATAATGCAGGCTCCATGTCATAAGGCCTAATGCTGGATAAATTTGCAGGATTGAGGTTACTTAGGAATTTATCCAAATGAGGATTTTGGTGGATTGAGGTTAATATGTTTTTGTTAATGACTTTTCTATCATTTTATCAGTTTAATTGTCTATCCGTCAATGAACTATCCACCAAGACATGAGTGGTTGAAGTCCAGTATATTTTCTACATCTAAGTAGTCCGCGTCGTCAGCCTCAAGGGCATCGATAAGACGATTTAGATCAACGTCCGAAACTCGTCTGTGTCTCCCTCTTGCAGCCATTATTGGATAGTTTTAGGGGGCATAAAGTAAAATCTAGCTATATGATGCGATCGCCGTGGCAAATGCTGAGCAAATAGATTTTTGTTTTTAAACTTAGGGGTTTATATAGCATTTATTTGGTATGTTTCAAAGACGAGACCACCTGGTTTAATTCCCTATATGTTATATTTGATAACACATAAATGAATGACCAGGTATACAAATGCGTAGAAAATCGGCTGCACAATTAGCGAAATTGATTGTTGATAAATTAAAAGAAAAACATGATTGCAGGTGTGCATTCAAATTCGCGCGAAAATGAATTATAAATATACTAAATTCAGTGCACATTCGGGAAATCGTGCGCTGATTTCTTACGAGTGGATGCACCATTTTGCAAAGAATTATCAATTGTTAAATAGAAAACGGGAATGTGAACGTTCATACTATTTCGCACGAAAACGAATGCACCAGTTACAAATGAATGTGCACATTTTGCGATATCGTCCGGGAAAACCTATAATTGTAAAAAACCAAACCTATGTGGCATCGCGTACACACTACGACTCCAATCACATTTCTTGTTCAAAACAGATGTTGATAAGTCCATTTTTGCATTATCTATAATCATATGTAACTCAACTATACAGAGTAAGCAATAAAGAGTTAAACAAAAAAGGAAATTGAGAAACAAAATGTACATGGCAAGAAATTCTAATCATGAAAAAAATCCAATGGCAATGAACATAAGGTCAACCCTTGAGTAGATGATAAGATGAAGCCCAATGTTTAAAATGATAGCAACTAACACTGGTTACCTCGCCTGTTAATTTGCATACGTTTTGAACAACGCTTGCAAATATATCATTTTATAAATCTTGTTAGAGTCTTTTTCAATTTTGAGTGTGCTATATGCTACCTCACCATTGTGAATGTGTACTCGCAAATTCAACAGATTTGTACGTGGTAGGATAACTTATATTTGGTGTCGTTCAGATTGCCGTACTTGCTTACCAAGAGCTTCCATATACAAAAAATAATAAAAAAATGCCGAGGACACTTATATAAAATATTTACGTAGACCAACTCTTAAGAGTGGGTCTATATAAATTAAAGTGTCCTCGGCATTTTTATATTTTTTTTTATATGGAAGCTCTTGGTAAGCAAGTAACCATTTTTTTTCTATTGCCCGTTGCTATTTTTAGCCAGTTTGGAGGCCGCCGCAAAAATAGTGTTTTTGCTTATTTAAAAAAAAATCCCCCAGCAAAAATACACAATTTTATCACAAAAGTATCAATCTTGCCCTTACTTAAACAAAAAAATAAAGAGTGAGTCTACGTAAATATTTCGATTTTTAGTATTAAAGGACTTGGTAAGCAAGTAACCAAAAATGAACTTATTTTTTGTATGGCAATTAGCCATGGTAACAGGCCATTTAGTGTATTAAAGCACTTTTTAGAACTTAATTTTAAAATTAAAATTTGTGTCCCTCAAAAAGTCAACTTGCCAGGGGTCTCAGAATATTTTCCTTTTGGATTTAATTAGAGCCAACATTTGTCTTTTCATATCTGGTGACAAAATATTGGGGGATTGTATCCTCTTAAGGCAGTACTGCATCAAAAATGGTCATTCTCCCATAAAAACAACAAAAATTAAATTTGAGCTTTTTCTTCAGTTTGAAGTAATATAGGTTTTCCCGGACGATATCGGAAAATGCGCACATTCATTTGTAAAAGATGCATTCAATTTCGCGCTGATTTCAGAACGACGTATGTCCGAGTTTCATTTTTGCAAAAACGAGCATTCAATTTTATTTTGTTTAATTCAAATAAATGAATGTGCTGAGCGTTTCATTTAAACGATTACAAACACGTGATTGGGCTTTCGGTTTAACGTATGCCTGGCCGATTATTAAGAATGTGCAATCCATTTCGCAGCAAATCGATTTATCATTGTGTCACGGCCTGAATTGAATATTCTTTTTCATTTGTGATAATTTAAATTCGCATATTCTGCATTCAATTTCAAAAAAGTATATATGGCTATACAATTCACGATACAACTTGGATTAAATCATTAATAAATCAATGTATTATGGGATTAATTGATCAATAATTATGTTGGCTCTTTATCTTAAATGTATTTTAACCCTAACCATCCCAAATCCTTCAAAACCTTCTTTGCAAATTGCAGGATTTTGCAGGAATGAGGACACTTGGAAGTTGATGCATCCGATAAATTTGCAGGATTGAGGGCGTTTAGGGGTTTGCCACTGGAGGATAATGCAGGCTCCATGTCATAAGGCCTAATGCTGGATGAATTTGCAGGATTGAGGTTACTTAGGAATTTATCCAAATGAGGATTTTGGTGGATTGAGGTTAATATGTTTTTGTAAATGACTTATCTATCATTTTATCAGTTCAATTGTCTATCCGTCAATGAACTGTCCACCAAGACATGAGTGGTTGAAGTCCAGTATATTTTCTACCGCGTCCTCAGCCTCAAAGGCATCGATAAGACGATTTAGATCAACGTCCGAGACTCGTCTATGTCTCCCTCTTGCAGCCATTATTGGATAGTTTTAGGGGGCATAAAGTAAAATCTAGCTATATGATGCGATCGCCGTGGCAAATGCTTTTTCTTCAACTTAGGGGTTTATATAGCATTTATTTGGTATGTTTCAAAGACGAGACCACCTGGTTTAATTCCCTATATGTTATATTTGATAACACATAAATGAATGACCAGGTATACAAATGCGTAAAAAAATCGGCTGCACAATTAGCGAAATAGATTGTTGATAAATTAAAAGGAAAACATGATTGCAGGTGTGCATTCAAAATCGCGCTAAATTGAATTATCAGTATACTAAATTCAGTGCACATTCGGGAAACCGTGTGCTGATTTCCTACGACTGGATGCACCATTATGCAAAAATGAATTATCTATTGTTAAATAGAAAACGGGAATGTGAACGTTTATACTATTTCGCACGAAAACGAATGCACCAGTTACAAATTGCACCAGGACGATATCGTCCAGGAAAACCTATAATTGTAAAAAAAAAAACCTATGTGGCATCGCGTACACACTATGACTCCAATCACATTTCTTGTTCAAAACAGATGTTGATAAGTCCATTTTTGCATTATCTAAATCATATGTAACTCAACTATACAGAGTAAGCAATAAAGAGTTAAACAAAAAGGGAAATTGAGAAACAAAATGTACATGGCAAGACATTCTAATCAGGAAAACGAATCCAATGGAAATGCACTTAAGATCAACTCTTGAGTAGATGATAAGATGAAGCCCAATGTTTAAAATGATAGCAACTAACACTGGTTACCTCGCCTGTTAATTTGCATACGTTTTGAACAACGCTTGCAAACATATCATTTTATAATTTTTTTTTGAGTCTTTTTCAATTTTGAGTGTGCTATATGCTACCTCACCATTGTGAATGTGTACTCGCAAATTCAACCGATTTGTACGTGGTAGGATAACTTACATTTGGTGTCGTTCAGATTGCCGTACTTGCTTACCAAGAGCTTCCATATACAAAACAAAAAAAAAAATGCCGAGGACACTTATATTAAATATTTACGTAGACCCACTCTTAAGAGTGGGTCCATATACATTAAAGTGTCCTCGGCATTTTTTTATTTTCTTTTTTATATGGAAGCTCTTGGTAAGCAAGTAACCATTTTTTTTCTATTGCCCGTTGCTATTTTTAGCCAGTTTGGAGGCCGCCGCAAAAATAGTGTTTTTGCTTATTTAAAAAAAATCACCCAGCCAAAATACACAATTTTATCACAAAAGTATCAATCTTGCCCTTACTCAAACAAAAAATAAAGAGTGAGTCTACGTAAATATTTCGATTTTTAGTATTAAAGGACTTGGTAAGCAAATAACCAAAAATGAACTTATTTTTTGTATGGCAATTAGCCATGGTAACAGGCCATTTAGTGTATTAAAGCATGTTTTCAGAACTTAATTTTAAAATTAAAATTTTTGTTCCTCAAAAAGTCTACTTGCCAGGGGTCTCAGAATATTTTCCTTTTGGATTTAATTAGAGCCAACATTTGCCTTTTCATATCTGGTGACAAAATATTGGGGGATTGTATCCTCTTAAGGCAGTACTGCATCAAAAATGGTCATTCTCCCATAAAAACAATAAAAATGAAATTTGAGCTTTTTCTTCAGTTTGAAGTAATAATACACACAAACAATAATATTTTCATGAAAGTCCCCTCCACAACATTTTCTTACATACCATTTTCTGATAACATTTTATTAGTGGCATATAAAAAAGTGAAACAATACTTGTTGTGAACTAAAACATTATGTCAAGAAGAATGGACGAGAAACTAGATTCGTGCAAATAATGGACGAGAAAACATGATTTAATGCATGTTATAAAACTGGCATAAGGGTGACATTTAAAACATTTTTTTCCTCAGGTAAGGGCAAGGATGATACTTTGTAATTTTGGGGGAGATGCCATTTTCTGCCATTTACAGGATAAAACGCATGGGGTCCACAGTACAGACAGATTTTTTTTTAATTCAGTATATCACTGCTACATTTTTTTGTTTCGTGTGATGACAACCGCGCACACAGTGCCCAACACTGCGGTGGTTTTCACGGGAAGACCGGCGTAAACTTTCGCGTTTGAGCTGGCACTGAGAATCGGCAGAAACCATGGTTTTTTTTTAAACTTCCAAAAAAAGGTAAAAAAACTAGAGGATGTACCGAGGGATTTTTAATGAAAACCTATAATTGTAAAAAACCAAACCTATGTGGCATCGCGTACACACTACGACTCCAATCACATTTCTTGTTCAAAACAGATGTTGATAAGTTATAAGTAACCATAACAATAGCTGTTGTGTGGAATTGGTTTGCATGGAATGTCAATTTAATAAATGACCTTCACAATTTTCCAGCCAACCTGCCTTTTAATATCGGTATACTCCATCGATTGTCGTTTTTTGTTTGCCTGCAGGTAATAAACGGGCGGGTATCATTTCTAGACATCACCCGTGTTTGCCCAGTTGCCTAGTTTGTATAGATAAAGGAGGGCATCCATTCATGCGTGATCCGTGTCCATGTCCGTGAACAATCGCTCACGTGGGAAAACATTGCGAAGCATCCATTGATCCGTTCGGTGTACGTGTCCGTGTCTGCGTCTGCGAGCAATCGCGCAGTGAGCGATTTGCAGTGGCTCTGACACTGACACTGACGTGTTATTTTTTCAGCTTGGCAGAACCTCGATGACCTCAGTGACAGTGGAGCATTGATTTTCATATTTTCATAGGGGGAAAAGAGTGGTTTTTTTTTTTACGTATGTCAACACGTATACTGTATGGATGTTCACTTCACGCATACACGGACACGTATGAATGGATGCCCTCCTTAAGAATTGAAGTTCTCCCCTCGTGATACCCATTCCACGTCAGCGTGCTTTTTTAGCTAACGGTACACCTTGGTACGGTGCGCATTTAATTACAAATGTATAAAAAAACTTCTGTGGTCTACTCTATAACATAAATCATAATGAGTGTTTGCTGCGATACATTTTCCAAAACGAAAACGTGTCCAAAATGATGAAACTAAAACTAACAAAGAATGTTTTGAAGAATTTCGAAACACGGGTAAAACTCCATGTTTGTTCTTGAATAGATGAAGCCCCATAATTATGTAAACTAACACTACACTAACTAATTATTTAGCTGACTTCACGTTTGCTGAAGGTAACGGGGGTCGGTTGAATGGTGGTTAGGCCAAACAACGTAAACCATCGTTTTAGGTATTAGCGAGATAATAGGCTGGGGTTATACAAACAACGTTATGTGTAGCATCGTTTTCAGAAGGTAATTAATAAGCACGGTTGGTTCGTTTGTCTAGATTCCCTCGTGCAATGGACTTTAGGTGGTGTTAGGAGAGTGCAGTATTAATGACATGTACCCTTAATTTGTGGTTGTAATCAATGTGTAATGTGTGGGTCGGAACCGATTAAAATGTTCGTGTGGGACTAATAATCACTCGGACACTGGGACAAATACATACAAAATAGCAATTGCTTTTTCTAGGAGTTGCTTAAGTTGTTATGCATGATAATAAGAAATTGCAAATAAGCAACTTTGGAAATTCAGGGGAAAACTCTCCAAGGTGCTTGATTACCCCCCTCAATACATTTTTTTTGTATATGTATATGTATAAATAAATAGTTTTTAGTTTAACTTTTGGGGCTTCGAGGATTTAGGCCTACTGCTTTGTCATTAATTTCCACCATCACAGCATGGTAGAATTAGTTGATCTAATAATATATTTTTTTCAAGCCTACAAATGGTTTACCTCTTGTGGAAGCGGCTTCAAAAGATAGGTCTACGCCATGATGAGTTGAACATGAAATGTTATACATTAGATGAATTAATTCAGATGCATGAGTAACACAAACAAAATTAAACGTACATGTGGAAAGGAACAAATGGTCGAACATAATTCGAAGGGACAAATCGGGCAAGAATCAATGTTTTGCAAAAATCAATATTTTTTCGATCAAAATTATTTTTTGGCCGAAATCGATTAAGTGGATTGAAACGAACATCTTGGAAAAGGTATTTTCTAAAACTCAGATAAAAATAATCGAGATCATGCAAGAGAATTAATCAAGAGAAAAGTTTACATCGTCTTTTCAGCAGTTGTTCTATGAAGGCAAAACAGCGCGCATGTGGGACTTATTTTTGTTTTAAGTCACACAAAATATGGACTTAAAGGTAGGATACACCATTTGCAGATATCAAAATTATTTACTACCGAATTACTAAGAAATATCTTACTCATTTGAAAGTAAATAATGATTCTAGGCATCCAGCAAAATTATTGCGCTAGATATCCTGTAATTATTCCGAAAAATATAATTTTATTAAATAAAAATTCGCGATCGCCGGACGGCGATCGCGAAAAAACAAAGATAACATAAGAATAAATGCTCGACGCCGGTTGAAAAACGTTATTTTTCGTGCTTTTCTCGGCATCCATGATTGTAAAACTTCGGGCAACTCAGTTAAACGATATTTACTATAACATACCATCCCCCAAATCTACTCATTCATGATAATTCAAGCAATTACCAATGGTGTATCCTACCTTTAAAAACACATGTAACTTAAACTCCACACAAACGGGATGAGCACTCACGACCCTAACCCTCCCAAATTCGATACGATTTTGCACACACCTTAGGGAGTTAGGATTAATTAAATGAAACAATAATTATCCAGGGCGCGAGTCGGCTAAGGGGCGAGTCGGCGTACAACTCCCCTCGCTATCAGACAAGTGAGCTGGCCAGACTTGAACTGTGGGTGGCGCTGTGTATTTCGCGCGTAACGTGTGATATGGATGGGTACACTCCACTGACCACTGACCTCTATACCTGGACGGATCGTTGCCCATATTCTGCCGTGCTGACGCTTGAAGTCGGCGAGCACGCGCGGCGGCCATTTTACACTTCCAAGAGCGATACGGTTCACTATACATTACGTACTGAAGGGCTGTATTGTGTAGACACTATTTTTAATTACCTGGGGCGTGTCGCTTCATTTTTGTATTATTATAGGAGACATTAGAAGTTAAATCAAGCCCCTTGTCAGCCCCTTGTTTTATTATTCTCCCGAAGGAAAAATAAAACGCTTTAATAAATGAATAAATTTCTGAATTGATTAACCCGAATGCTCCTCAATCCTCAAAAATCCTCATTGCAGTTTTGGAGGATTTTTGAGGATTGAGGATGTATATATTGTGTTTTAAAAAAATGAGGATTTTGGAGGATTTAGGCACGATGTGGTTTCAAGTGTGGAGGATTGAGGATTGAGCCTGAATGGGGTTTTCAAAAAATCATAATGAGAATTTTGGAGGATTGACTTTTTCAATCCCTAGGATCCTCATTGCAGTTTGGAGGATTAAAAAAAATAAGGATTTTGAAGAATTGAGGCACATGATGTTGTTTCAAGTGTGGAGAATTTTTGAGGATTGAGGCTAAATGGGGTTTTAAAAAAATGAGGTTTTTAAAAAAATGAGGATTTGAGGATTGAGGATGGTTGCTAGCAAGAAGGGCCTAGGGGGTAAGGGTTAATGAATAGATCAATAAACAATACATTTGTAAATGATGTGCTTTCTTGCAAGATATTTTGAAAATTCTTTACATTTTGCCATTAAACCATATAGAATTCAAGATAAAAAAGGCACTTGTGATGTGGCAAAGGTTTTAAATGGTTTACGACTCATTTCTAATCACTGTATTCTTTTTTTTTCTCAAAAAAATATGTTATCATGACTGGCACAGATTTGAACTGTATATATTATTAGAATAAAGAAAATAACATGAGGTAAAATGAATTCTCAATCTTATATTGTACCGGTTTATTGTACAGGGCAATTCAACAATAGCTGTAATGGAATTTCAACCACGTTATGCTATGTGTGCAACACTTAGCACAGTGCTAATTTTTAACAAAGATCTTCCATGGACGGCTAGCTCAAATTATAAACATGAAATGTATGTCTGCAACAGAAATACATGCACCTCAGTGCATACTCTGTCCTGAAATTGTTACAATTTAATTCTTCTCAATCATGAACAATTATTGAAAAAGGAAAACAAAAGTACCTCTTCAGTAATTTTCTCTCATGTGGAATTACCTGGAAAGACATTTTGAAATTGTACGTGAGTGGTAGGACACACAATTTGAATTGATTACTTGAACTCACAACTCGTATCGAGTAGGAGTGGTCTACATGTATACAAAAAATGAAGGTCTTGGAGACTCTGGTATGTCAGCAGTATCTGGGAGATTGTTTACTTTATCATCACTTCTGTCTTTTGGGGTTTCCTTGGTTTGTGCGAATTCTGTACAAAAGGAATAAACAACAACAGATCTCATAAATATAATAAGTATTTAAAAAAAAAAATATGAATATAAAATAACTAAAATATACTTAAGTTCAGATTTGTCAAATAAATATTTAATACATGATGTATACAATTTATTTCAAAATTAATCATCTTCAAACATAACAAGGGATTATTTTACAACTTTCATGAAGATAAAGTGAAACAATACGTCAATAATAACAATTCCTTTAGTAATTCTTCAGTTTGAATACAAGCACATGGCTACTCAAAACTGAATGTTTTGAAAAAGGTGTTGTTAAAGCAAAAGTAGATAATACAGAGAATACGTGTTTGTAACATATACAATTTAATGTACCTTCTGAAGATGAAGCGGAAAATAAAATATTGTAGGGACAGCATCCTGAGTAAGACGAACTGTCTGCCCAGTATTGTCAAAGCAGGTCTCTTCAAAATGATTGACGTAGAGTACAGAGCTCTTGTCGGGAGTCCACAAATTTCGCTTCATGTTGACCATCCATACTGCATTCCGCAAGTACAGACCGGCGGCTGAATGGAAACCTGCAGCAAATGTAAGCATACGAGGTAAATTTAATTCTATGTAGAATAATCTAAACTACAGTCTACACACTACATGTACATCAGAAGATTTATTTCCAGGGTGGGGTGACTGTAAAAAGTGTTCCAGTATTTTTAATTAAATTCAATTCATTATTTTTTGTCAAAAAAATTATCAACTGTCAAACAAATTGTCTTCTATTAAATGTGGTACAGTTTTATAACATAGATCTACTATATAGGCCTATACAGGTGAAGGAATGTAGGAAATGTAGATACTTCCACCCTTCTAGCGGGGAATCTAGACCACTACTAGAGTAGACCGATGGTGAAAGTCTCAACAACATTCATAGGAACTAAAATAAAATGCAACAAAGTTAAAGTAAACAATGTCAATGTCCAAGTTTATTATTATATAAATATAAGAATACTAATTAATTATTGTATGCATAATCTTCAATAGAGTCACTAATAGTATACTAGAGTTAGCATCGTTGAATGAGGTAAATCTATGATGAATATACATAATACACTTTTCAAGTAAGACACTCATCAAACTTAAAATAAAGAGGTTTATCGTGACTGTCAAGTTCAAGTTACAATTAACATAACAAGATGATAATTATGACTAGACTAATCGTTAGAAATTGAATCTACTTAGTCTAGTCGAAATCTATGGCATAAGCATGGCATTGGATTGCTATAGATTATATCGCCTAGTATCAGCAATGAAATGATCAGAATTACATTGAATTGCATTGCCATTGGCATTATGACATACCGCATACGTACATGCATGCATGAAATATAAAACATGGGACTAGACGGTACGCTACTTCCAATCTGCTTTTAAAATACATAGAAAACATAGTTGAACTTACGAATTAAATGTCCGTCCACATCCTTTATTACACCGGTTTGAGCAGTTGATTGCAGCACATGTGGGCATTTTCAACGATTATAAAGTTCAGAAACTGAACCTGCAGTCGAATAAGCCAGTTCGACATTCCCGCTGCGCGTGTGCACATGGAGATTTTACGATTTTTTTTTGAGATAAACATTTCAGCGATTGCGTGCAAAAGCATAGCGGGGTACCAGCGAATTTAAGGAGATCGTCGTGTTCTAAAGTTATTAAGTAACATTTTTTTTTTACGTTTTGGTGTTTTCAGGTGTTTTGTGTGGCCAAACTTTTGTTCGAACAAAGTTCCCATCGTCTTTTCGATTTCACAAGAAAATGCACAAAATGCGGATTCGGTTACCACGTCCCCCATAGCCTTGTGTGCATTTGTCTGCCGTGTTTATCCCAAGAGAAAAAATGTTGAATCTTGTTGTGCACATGCGCAGTTGGAATGTCGAAGTGGCTTATTGTACACAAATCTGTATTCATAAATACCTGGGACAGTTTAGGCATTCCTATTGGTCGAGAGCCCGTCACGTGGCCGGTTTTAAACGGACGATAAAGACATGGCTAGAAGTGTTTAAAACCAGTTGGCAACAAAAGTAGCCCCTGCACATGGACAACTCAATGGACATCCTTCTCCGGGCACTTCACTGCTGCGCAGACCATTGTTCTTATCTATTTTGAACCATTCGGGTGCAAAATCCTGTTTTCCTCCAAATATGACGAATTTAAGAAAAAAAGTCTTCCACTTTTTAAAAAAATTCCATAAGTCGTGCACAAACGCGGTCGCGTCACGTTCGTTCTTTTCCCTTTGAAAAAAACACGCGCGCGTACGCCATTTAGACGCGGAGGCCTATCCAGTCTATATAATGGAGATCAATGGTATATACGCTTTATTGCATGTATTGTGACGTAGAGCGACAGAGGCGGAAACATGTCATTTGACAGTGGCCCGTGAACATGGATAGGGGAAAACACACAGAATGGCGAAACACCGAAATTTACTTGCGACAATTTGCCGTGATTTTCGGGGCTTTTTTGGCTGAATTTTACAAAAAAGGTATTTATGAATGGGAATAAATGTGTGTTCGGTCGGTATTAATCACTCTGTTTAATACCGCTTGGAGTCTGGGTGCTGATAATTACCCTCGCCTTCGGCTCGGGTAATTATCAGCACCCAGACTCCAAGCGGTATTAAACAGAGTGGTTAAAACCTCCCGAACACACATTTATTCCCTTATTATATTACAACCTTCTCGCACGTCGATTTTTCGGAAGTGCAACATTAGCCTCTGTCATGACCTTTCTAAAAGGTCAACGCGAGGAAAATTGTCAAAATGGCGGCGCTTACCAACAGCAACACGTGTGTCGTCGATGTCAGAACTTTATGGCTTACGACGGAGCTCTAAAGGCTGTGGTTATTTCGAAAGGATAAACCGTAGGCATAAGGCTAAATGTCATCCAAAACCGTAAAATTACGAAAGAAAAAGAAACAGCGACTGAAAAAATGGTCAGTTTGTGAAAGCGTGCTGCGCTATATACGTACGTGCGTAGCTAGCGGATGTCAGACAACTCGCCCGTTGAGACAACTCGCCCGTTGAGACAACTCGCCCGTTGAGACAACTCGCCCGTTGAGACAACTCGCCCGTTGAGACAACTCGCCCGTTGAGACAACTCGCCCGTTGAGACAACTCGCCCGTTGAGACAACTCGCCCGTTGAGACAACTCGCCCGTTGAGACAACTCGCCCGTTGAGACAACTCGCCCGTTGAGACAACTCGCCCGTTGAGACAACTCGCCCGTTGAGACAACTCGCCCGTTGAGACAACTCGCCCGTTGAGACAACTCGCCCGTTGAGACAACTCGCCCGTTGAGACAACTCGCCCGTTGAGACAACTCGCCCGTTGAGACAACTCGCCCGTTGAGACAACTCGCCCGTTGAGACAACTCGCCCGTTGAGACAACTCGCCCGTTGAGACAACTCGCCCGTTGAGACAACTCGCCCGTTGAGACAACTCGCCCGTTGAGACAACTCGCCCGTTGAGACAACTCGCCCGTTGAGACAACTCGCCCGTTGAGACAACTCGCCCGTTGAGACAACTCGCCCGTTGAGACAACTCGCCCGTTGAGACAACTCGCCCGTTGAGACAACTCGCCCGTTGAGACAACTCGCCCGTTGAGACAACTCGCCCGTTGAGACAACTCGCCCGTTGAGACAACTCGCCCGTTGAGACAACTCGCCCGTTGAGACAACTCGCCCGTTGAGACAACTCGCCCGTTGAGACAACTCGCCCGTTGAGACAACTCGCCCGTTGAGACAACTCGCCCGTTGAGACAACTCGCCCGTTGAGACAACTCGCCCGTTGAGACAACTCGCCCGTTGAGACAACTCGCCCGTTGAGACAACTCGCCCGTTGAGACAACTCGCCCGTTGAGACAACTCGCCCGTTGAGACAACTCGCCCGTTGAGACAACTCGCCCGTTGAGACAACTCGCCCGTTGAGACAACTCGCCCGTTGAGACAACTCGCCCGTTGAGACAACTCGCCCGTTGAGACAACTCGCCCGTTGAGACAACTCGCCCGTTGAGACAACTCGCCCGTTGAGACAACTCGCCCGTTGAGACAACTCGCCCGTTGAGACAACTCGCCCGTTGAGACAACTCGCCCGTTGAGACAACTCGCCCGTTGAGACAACTCGCCCGTTGAGACAACTCGCCCGTTGAGACAACTCGCCCGTTGAGACAACTCGCCCGTTGAGACAACTCGCCCGTTGAGACAACTCGCCCGTTGAGACAACTCGCCCGTTGAGACAACTCGCCCGTTGAGACAACTCGCCCGTTGAGACAACTCGCCCGTTGAGACAACTCGCCCGTTGAGACAACTCGCCCGTTGAGACAACTCGCCCGTTGAGACAACTCGCCCGTTGAGACAACTCGCCCGTTGAGACAACTCGCCCGTTGAGACAACTCGCCCGTTGAGACAACTCGCCCGTTGAGACAACTCGCCCGTTGAGACAACTCGCCCGTTGAGACAACTCGCCCGTTGAGACAACTCGCCCGTTGAGACAACTCGCCCGTTGAGACAACTCGCCCGTTGAGACAACTCGCCCGTTGAGACAACTCGCCCGTTGAGACAACTCGCCCGTTGAGACAACTCGCCCGTTGAGACAACTCGCCCGTTGAGACAACTCGCCCGTTGAGACAACTCGCCCGTTGAGACAACTCGCCCGTTGAGACAACTCGCCCGTTGAGACAACTCGCCCGTTGAGACAACTCGCCCGTTGAGACAACTCGCCCGTTGAGACAACTCGCCCGTTGAGACAACTCGCCCGTTGAGACAACTCGCCCGTTGAGACAACTCGCCCGTTGAGACAACTCGCCCGTTGAGACAACTCGCCCGTTGAGACAACTCGCCCGTTGAGACAACTCGCCCGTTGAGACAACTCGCCCGTTGAGACAACTCGCCCGTTGAGACAACTCGCCCGTTGAGACAACTCGCCCGTTGAGACAACTCGCCCGTTGAGACAACTCGCCCGTTGAGACAACTCGCCCGTTGAGACAACTCGCCCGTTGAGACAACTCGCCCGTTGAGACAACTCGCCCGTTGAGACAACTCGCCCGTTGAGACAACTCGCCCGTTGAGACAACTCGCCCGTTGAGACAACTCGCCCGTTGAGACAACTCGCCCGTTGAGACAACTCGCCCGTTGAGACAACTCGCCCGTTGAGACAACTCGCCCGTTGGGACAACTCGCCCGTTGGGACAACTCGCCCGTTGGGACAACTCGACCTTTGGGACAACTCGACCTTTGGGACAACTCGACCTTTGGGAGAGCTATAGCTGTACTTCGACGTTTACATTGTTTATAAACAGTTAGTGTTGGGCCGACTTTCCTCATGCAATGTTGCCATACTTCTTTGTTGACAAACTGCAAATTCATTGTACCTTTACCATGTTAATGTTATTAATGCTTGCTATTTACCCTCTGTTAACAATTTAGGTGTAAGCTTAGTCCGAAAAAACCCAAAACGGTGGCGTACAGAAATTGTGCACACAATCGACCGAGTGCTCCCTAATTGGTCGTGGCGCAATTGAATAATTTTTGGAAAATCCAAGTTTAATATTTACGAACTTCTTTTAATGTCAGGTTTCAGTCAATAAAAGGATAAAATATTACTAGATTTCACAGGCGTCTGTACATTTAATGTGACAGTATTTAAAACTGGTTTTTAAATTAACATTGCAGGATCAGGAATTTTGAGGTTTAACGTCCATATAGTAATTATGTGAACCAAGTGCTTGTGTGTAAATAATTAAAAATACAAAAATAATATTGCTTGTACATGTATCAAGTTGTTTGTTTACTGTATGGCATTCAAATATGGCTTTCAAATAAAGCTTCAGTTCAGTGCCACTGAATTTTTTGTTTTGTTTAAATGTTAATTTGGCCTAACCGGTTTTCTAAGGAGCATAAATACACGGCGGGTCTTTTCAAGTGCAGGAAAGAAAATCTAGTTTTATGATTGGCCATTTTTTATTAAGTATTTCCCCGCAATTCATTAACTATCTGTTGTCTTTCCTCCATGGTATGGTTACTTACGTTAGTTTTACGCGCGAGCTCGAAAGCCATATTGACAAATTTCCGCAAAACGCCCTCTTCGGTTGATTTTCGTCATTTCATGACAGAGGCTAATGGCGGACCCACGGCGTCACTTCTGTGAGCTATGAGCCAATGATCTGTCCAGGGCCCTTTTCCAAACCTCCAGGCTTCGGCTTTGGCTTGGGCTCCGGCTTCAATTTATTAGGCTTCGTCTTCATGAGGCTCCGCGACAAGCCTTAAAGCTTTGGAACACCGAGGCTTCGGGAGGCTTCGGCTGGCTTCGGCTGGCTTCGACTAGCGACTCTATGCCATTCGTGATGCTTCGTAACATTTCGTTGAGTTACCGGCCTATGGATGGAAACATCGCTAATAAACGGCTGAAGCGATATTATTTTGCGCCTGCTTTCACTACGGGGACAACAGGGGTGCGTTCCACTCACGCGAACGTTGCCAACGTTGGCCAACGTTTGCGTTGTTCGCTTGAGTGGAACGCAATGTGCGCCAATTATGTTGGCGAACGTTAGCGAAAACGGCGAACGACATTCCGAGCTGTTCGCTGTTGGCCAGTGACGTATTTTAAAGATGGCAAAAAGGTTAGCAGACGGCAGTGTTCTTTTCACAGTTTTGATTTACGTTTCATACTTTTCGTTGTAAATGGTGGATTGTTTTGAGCAGTTACAGGGATCTTTTAAAGAAAAATAATGAGTTGGACAAAAAGCAGCGAACCAAACGATGTCACTTTCACTGGGCGCCGCCATTTTGAAAACGTAGTTTTTAAAATATCGTTCCACTTCAACTAACGCCAACTCAAAACGTTGGCGAACGTTCGCGCAAACAGTTCGCGTAAGTGGAACGCACCCCCGACGTATCCAGGAAAAAATGTAAACTTTTATACAATTATATATGCCATTTATTCACTCAACCAAAATCTCAACCGCGTCTGTAAACCTCTGGAAAAGGTTTTGTTTTGGGCACAATTTAAATATTTCAATAACAAACAATCCACTTTTTTTATTTTTTTATTTTTTTTTTGGGGGGGGGGGGGGGGTGGGGGGTGGCAGGTGCCGGGCCAATGCCTCATTCAAAATAATTTGTTTGCATCGCTATTGCTAAAAACGGAATCTACTTTTACTTCGGGAAGATACCTTGTAATTCTTTTTTTTACGATTTGATCTGCAGATTCGATCTAAAAGTAAGATGCTCCTTTAATATTCTGTGTCCGTCTTTCAAGGAAATAAATATGTACTTGTCAACCATGTATTATTACTGATGGTTTATTTGGCAAAAAGGTTATAACATTGGAAAATAAACATTTAGATTAAGACAGGTCATCATAATTACAAATCATTCAATATAAAACTAAACAAAAGATTAAATTGAGAATATAAAATTAAAAAATAAGTGCTCACACAAATAATTCAAAAGACAAAACTGCAAAATATTTAAATTTTGAAATTGTAATGTATCCTTTACTGTGACTTTTGGGAATATATATTATTGAAACCCCCTACCACCAGTACCATTCTAAAACAATAATATAGCTCCTTCGAAATAAGTTTTTACAAATTTAAAGACATGCCAGGATTAGGTTTGTTTTAAAAATAGAGTGAGGCCTCAAATAGAGGCTGCTCAAAACCAACCTTTTTTCAAATCGCTTTTGATTGATAGCTTGTAAAAATTGTATTCCTTTCTTAAAAACATGTTGTTTTCCTTGATGTAATAGTAGTTTGTGATGTACATGGATTTTTGCCTTTTAATATTTTAATGAATCTGGTTTTATCATTTTACAGTGCATTTAAATGTGTGTACATAACGTTTGCACTTCATAAATAACATTATTATTGTCAGACCTACATTTTATACTTCAAGACTTTCTACTGCTGACAATTGATTATTTGAAATAGAATTTTCCCCAGCATATAAACAAATACCAACTGTCATTTGTAGTGCAGGCATAGGCATTATAAATAAGAGAGTTGAGTTTAGTTGACCAGGACCTGTTCCAATAATTCCATGCTGTTCCAGTGTAAACAACATAAATAGGGAGTGAATTGTTTTTCTTCAAAATTGGGAGATTTAGGTGAGCAAATATGTGACCGGCTCTAAAAAAAGGTGTATTAAGTCGCGCTGTGCACTATCATGTAATGGCCCGCTCAACGTTGAGAGGATAAACATTTCATCAAAATGTGATATTTTAAGGTTTCATTCAAAGAAATATTGATTTTGATAAATAAAGTGTAAACAAATACCATTTTGTGTGCATCGTTCTGTTGTAGTACAACAGAGCCGGCTATTTCAAAGCCTGTTTTCTCAGTTGTGTAATTTGAACTCCAAGGAAGTAATCAATATGTAAACAAGTCATATCTCCAAAATGAGAGGGGCTATGGAAATCTATTATATACCAATTGAAAGCTTATGTTCCATTTCTTCTTTTGCGACTTAATACACCTTTTTGTAGAGCCAAAGATAACAACACGGCTGGCAAGCATAAATTGAGATTCTCCCTCTTTTGGCTGATGGACCGGAGAGGCTTGTATTGAAGAATGAACCTTCCTCCACTGCTAGAAATAAGTAGTGGGAAGAAAATGAGTTGCTCATCTTTCCTAGTGCACACAATCCATGGTGGTGTAGAAAGTCAACGATGGAGTTTACCTGTGCTTGAATTCCGAATATCCTGCAGAACCTAAGAACCATCAAGAAAATAAACAAAAGCAGAATTAAGAATGGTGATGGTCTAGGACAAAATAGCAAGTTAGGTATACACACACACTGAATGCTTCAAGTGGTGGTGTTGGTGCAAACAAATTTGCCTTCCAAACAAGACATTGTGTTTTTCCTGAGGAAATGCTCCACAGGGATCACCAAATGGCTTGTTCAGTTTAAGCAGCAAATATTTGGTTTATCTTGCGTCATCTAGTACAGATTCTGCTTATGATAGAAACTAATCAATTTAGGCTAATCAAAACACAATAAAAGTATACTTCTATTTTAAAAAGAAATTAGTTGTTAATTTCCAAACTAACCCCTTTCCCCAACTTTACACCTTGAGCTTTAGAACTAGAACTTCCAGCTCTAAAGCTTGTGACATGTTCATGTTGAGATTTAGAGGTGAAATTTTTAAGCTACATTCTTTCTAAATCTCCAGTAATATTTCCATTTTTGTAGGCCTAGCCTAACTCAGATTCTGGTATTGAATATGAAACTATTTTCACTAATTTTTTGTATTAACATGCATGTGACAACGAGGTGTAACAATGCGCTCAGTTAAACTGGCTATTGTTACGGCATGCCGTGTGATTCTCAGAATGGGTGCTGCTCCATCTATGATCTAGTAAATTGAACAGAAATTGCGATAAATCCATGCCTAACGTTAGGCTACACCCTGTATAACATGCCCTTATCACCATACCGACTTGTGGAAACTCGTTATGATCAATAGTTTCGGGTCAAAAGAAGTTAGAAGGCTGACTGCCATAATAATAGCCACTGTCCCTTTATTTATAACCAGGCAGCTTGACTAGTGCGGGTTTGCATGGAAGTTGGATTTGGAATTGGAACTTTCGTCGAAAAAACGGTAGCATAACGTTATGGTTAGAAATGTTGTCCTAGGTCCTATAGATAGTATGATTATCTTCATGGTTACACGTAACATTTTCACTTCAGTTGGTAAATTTCTTTTAACAAAATCATTGAACTTACAGTGAATTGTCGGTAAAAACTTCCTTGCAAATGAGCAGACACACCGCGAAAACAATGGCGGCCGTCGCAAACTTTTTTGTTTGTGATGATTTTGTGGCTTGTATCACGTGACAATACGTCACGAAGCCTCCACGAAGTCACCTCCTCGGCAGGCTTCATAATTTAGCCAAAAACGGAGCCTCTTGATGAAGCCGAAGCCAAAGCCTCCATTTGGTATGAGCTTCAAAATGGCGGAATGGAGACGAAGCCGAAGACGAAGCCAAAGCCGGGGGTTTGGAAAACAGCCGTATAGAGGTCAGACGTACACTAGTCTTGGTGCAAGACGTCCCTGTTTTGTATTTACACAAATTTCCGCTAATAGAGGGCGCTATCACTCCACCAACCGCTATCACCCACGAACCGCTATCGCAGGAATAAGGAACGTCTTGGGAATCTTGTGAATTCTGCTCGGGAAATTCCGAGCAGAATTCAGTGTGCGTACGCATACATTATGACGTAGCTTGTATAACCGATGAGCGCGTGCGATGAATCATTCAAGTCATGAGTCTAGTACCTGCACGTCTGCATGATTTAGTTCACGTTGTATGCGTAGACTTCAGCGGAACGGTACCATTCTGTACAGCTTATTACCAATGCACTTATTGCTGTTAGTGCGCGTGCGCTAATATTTTATTGCCGTTTGTTGAATTATGCATTTCTTGTTCAGTAAGACCACGCCCTCTTTCACCACAAGATTCCCAAGATATACCCAGCACGATATGTGGCAGAGGGGTACCCCCCCTCTTATCCCTATACTTTATACGCACTCAACACTATTGTAACCTAACCCATCCCCCCTTGAAGCCTAAAAGGAATTCCTGAGATTCCGGGAACACAATGGTCAACACAAAAGAGGGGGGGTTTTCTCTGCCACATATCGTGCTTCATATGTCCCAAGACGTTCCTGTGATAGCGGTTCGTGGGTGATAGCGGTTGGTGGAGTGATGGCAGGGACGTCTTGCACCAAGACTACACGTACACCAAAATACGCACCGGTAGGAAACAACGCAAAATCAGACAGAAACAGCGCCGCCTCCGTCGCGACGCTCAGGGTAGAGTGGCAATGTATTTTTTCACTGAAAATTAAAGATTGAGACCCCTAGGGCAATTTCCTTTTTAATTTCACTAGGAATATAATTTTTGTTGTAGTAAGTCAATCCTAAACACCCCTAAAATGGTCGTCAATCCCGCCTCTATGCCAAATATATGCCCACATGTTGGTCTTTTTGTGAATACAATTCCCCCAGCTGGAAAACACAAGTGACAAATACTTGATCTCCGCAAACACTTCTACAGTCAGTCCCATGGATTCAAAACTATCTGAGGGGTCACAGAAGATTAATGAGCATCGCCCGTGTAGTAATTAAAGTGAATATTATATGAGCATAGTGGAAGTAATGAGCAAGTCATTATTGCGCCCTCAAGCGATGCTTGAATTTGTGTTTGCAAAATGATGACGTAAGAATTTACAAGAATTATCTTCCGCTCGATGTTACGCAATGTTTGTTTACAGCCAGTCGAAATACCTGATGATATTGACGTCTTGATCGGTTTGTTAGTTGTAATTCAATACACTATCATTAAAAAATAATCAAAAATGTGCTTAAAAATTCGTTGTTAGATTGCGCAATACTAGCCGTAGCCTTGTTGCCATTTTGTGATTGAACCATTAACGACGTTCGGCTAATAGTACGTACGGGTATGGAGGTCAGTGTGACCACTCGTTATTTTTATTTTGTCAAGATCAGCATTCAACATCTTTCAAGATCTTTCAAGCCTATGTAAATCAGTACACGACCGAGTGTAAACGTAATAAAATACAAGTACATTCACATATACTTTTACAATCTTTCAAGATATTGAAAGATCTTTCAAGCAGTGGCAACACTGATGGAGGTAGATACGGGCAAACTTTAAAATTAATAAATGACAATAATAACTTTAATTGCTATTATATTTTATTATTATTAATATATTCATGCCATAAAGAACGATATCACAATAAAAATGGGCATTGAGAAAACAAAAGTTATAACAATCACTATGGTCAAAGAGTGTTACCCCACATACAATTGTGAAATTAACATTATATAATTAAAAATTAAAACATTAACATTGCACATTATATAAGACTTTATATATATTCTAAAAAAACAAAATAGGACAAGACAAGACAAACAACAAAACAAGACACGACACAATGCCCCATAAGTCAGGATACAAAAGCACACAACTAAACCAAACAAACAAAACAGGACAAGACAATGCACAACATGAGACAAAACATAAAACAAGAAAATATACTGCAAGACAAAACAAGACAGGACAAACACAAAGACAACACAAAAAACAGCACTTAAATAAACAAGACAACAAACAAACAAACAATGAAAAATATAATAACAAAATGAAAACTACATACACAAAATGTAATAGTGCTAAAAACTTTTTAAAAACCTGTAAAAAAGACACCAGTCAAAACCATTACCACATGCTGTCAAGTGGTCAGCCCGTTGATCTTTGGATACATAGCGCAATTTATTATAACTCTATGTAATATACTCCTGACCACCAAGCACTAGGCTTCTATGTTCCACTTCGTTCGCCTTATCGATAGGTCAGACAGGATCGGAAGTAGGAGTTCCGCTAACTTTCCGTTCTGACTACCGAATTTTGAAATGGTGCCTTAGGTGTCGAAAATACGTGCCTTTTAATATACATTGTGCATTTAAAACAAATAATTAACATGTTTCCCCAAGGTTGATTTCGGTTAATTTATTTATGGGAGGTAGTTAGAGTCCCCATAAACAAATTGCCACTACAATTTGTCTCGGTTAACAAAAATGTCTGGGTACTTGTCAATTCTTAATGGACTTTAATATCGTCACCGTTTTCACGAAGAGCCACACATTCAAACAATTTTAATTTTTTCGATTTCAGTTTTTTTTCATCACTATTTTGCTTTAAAAAACTGTATTTAACAATTTTGACATGCTTCTGTAGGCAACACATCATTAATTATATTAATGACATTAATAATGTAATTAACCACCGTGTTAATACTGGGTTCATGTAAAAATTCACCTCTCATAGAATCATGTGAAGGTTTCCTTACTGCAAACGTTTATGCAGAGTAGTATTTTTTGCAGTTTTCTTTTAAAACGCTTTAAAAAAAAACCGTCTCTGTGAAAACGGTGACAACATCACGTCGCTGTTATGTAGAACTACATGTTTTACGACAGACCTAAAACACATCAATCTCAGTGAGTTTACGAGTTAATTGCTGTAATTATATGTAACCGAGGGGAGGATATGTAGGAAAAATATATAATTGAATAAGTTCCCAAAATTAAATCGACTCCAAGCCCTCGAAAGCAATGGACGTGTAGCAGTCAAACAGGGGTATATTACAAAATATGTTTTTTTATTTCTGTCTCATATAATTAAGTTAAACCCAATAGTAGCCGTTATAGAGAAATTACCCCCAAAACGACAGTCAATACCGAACCTGTGGTATGAAAAAGACAAAGTTATAATTATACATTAAAATACAAAATATACTATCTGATATTATTAGTATTAAGTAATATTATTCATACAGTAAGTGATTTTATGACGTAAAGGATGGCAGAATTTTAAATATATGGATTTTTGTCTGAATATTGCACTATAAGAATTGTTTTGAGATATTGCATTTATAATACATGTATAAGGAAACAATGTTTTTACATGCACATGCACAATTCATTTTCATTCCTACCAATATATGTTGATGAAAACCACACTATTGCATGTGCGATGCACTGGCCCAGTAGTGACATCAACTAGTTGTCCACCAATAAGTCTGTACGAAATGAATTTAAACTAATTTAATTACACAGAAGACCCAGTATACAAAAACCCACGAGGTACATGTACATTGTTGATGGATAAGTTTTAATAGGAGGCACCCTCAGCGAGGAACCACTAAAACATGTACGCATGCTCCCACACTAATATAGAAACACCATCAACATTGAACAATATACCGACACTTAATATTTAGAATTAATAAATACAGATATTCAATGAATTGTCAAGCCCTTATACTTTTAAGTCAATCCGACTCTAGTACATGTAATATGGATCTTGCAAAACAAAATGACTTACGAACTCACAACCTATATTGTGCAACTGCACACGCAAAACTTGCTATGACAATTGGTGCACTATAAGAGTGCCCTCAAGAGTACACACAAAATAATTATAATAAATGTAAACCGTGTACGAAATCATTGGCCGCAGCTCAAAACTACACCCAAGTCAATGAAAACACGAAAATAGATAGTCGCTTTCCAAAGATGCACTAAACGAACACTACTACAATATAACTAAATATATACACATAAGTTTGTACATGTACTCACCATGTGACTGACGACAACCGTTGCCAAATGTCCACGGTGATTGCACGTAGCAATATAGCTATATGCTCGCACAAGTCGCACAAGCGAAATTGTAATAAAACTTAAATGCACACGCCACAGTGTCTGCAAATTTGCTGCACAAGTCAAGCAATATATATATATACATGTAACAAGGTACAATTGGAGAAGGTGACTAAATGCAGGCACAAAACCCCACAGCAAATAACAGGAGCTCTTTACACCAGCATGGTCTAATGTGGACTCACCCACACCTAGTCTACATTACAAGAAGAAAACTCTAACAATAGCCCAATGGAATTCCAGAAATGCAATTGTAAGTCTACTAAGAAAGGCATGACAAAGCACCACCCTGAAAGGGAATGCAGTATAAGAAAATGTAAATGTTATGTTAATTTAATGAACCTAGGGACCTGGCAGATCATAGAGCTTGCCTGGTCACATATAGTTATTTTAATACTAAGACAGAAGTTGATAAGTACATCTATGTGTGCCCTTCTTCAACTCGTTATCAACCACCCTTATTTTCCACCCGCCCGCTTTTAGTTGGTTTCTCGCTATCTTGGTTTCTTCCATAACTAGTGACTTCCATAAGCACACGTGTGAAAATAACTGTGATGTTAACTCGTCTCAGTCATCTACTACACTGTAAAAGATTAAATTCCTGGCAGTTTAATGGACGCCACTATATTTTAACTGGACGAACTGTGCCCGCCTTTTTTCAACTTGTTACACAACACCCTGATTTCACCCGCATGCTTTTGGTTTCTTAGGCACAGAATTGATTGAGCACCCACTCCGCTGGTACATGGTTATAAGAACTTATACCAACGTATACCGGCGTTGATATGTTGCGACGATGATGCGCAGCGGCGTCCCACTCCAGGAAGGCCTCCTCCTGTCCTCCTTTGCCGACGGTCACCACGCCCCGTTTGTACTCTACCCAGAAGGGGCGACGTTCATTGCCATTGACGATACCTGCCTCGTTGTATTCTGAACGCCCACCAAACAACACATGAGGGCATAAATAACAGGCTCGGATAACTGACTTCGAGTTCGACCAGCCACCTATGACTAGAGAAAAAAACAAAGAGTGTTTTTTAAGCTTACTCTCTTTTTGATTGTAACATTGGCAAAGCTTTGGTAAAAACAGTAGTGCTTTTTCCACCGTGTAACATTCCGTGGCAGTTTTTGTTTTATAAGTAACTCACTAGAAGTTGTAGGACCGAGAAAACTAGGTAGAAAAGTGTTTGTTTCTGCCTAATCAATTACACATTCACGTGGACTTGGGCAATAAGCATATTGAAGGCAAATAAGTTCCGAAGGCTTAAAAAAACGAACAAAAGATTGCACCCCCCCCCCCCCACCCCCCCTCCCCTCCCACCACCACCAATTTAACGAACTCCAGACCGTCGATCCCATGCCTTGTGGCTCTTGCGATGCAACCCTTTCCTTGAAAAAAATCAAATGAGTAACCAAACAATAGCTCACTGACACTCACTTATGTTGGCAAAGACGGACGCTTCTGTATTTTCCTCCGCCAGATTTATTGTGGCATCACGGCCTGTCTTCACGTCGAAGTCCAACCGGAAAGGCGCCCTCAGCGGCTGCAAGATGAACGTGATACCTTGGTCGGACGCCTCCAAAGTGAACGAGCAAGCTGTGTGACACCCCAAGATAAAAATACAAAAATTACCAACCAAACCGAATTATAGGGCTTGTAGTCAACATGTAAATAATAGGCAGGTATATCGTCACGTGTACACGATATGAAGAGAACCTTCCATTAAAACTCCCTTACGTATATGGTGGCCCTGGAGGGAGTACATGTACGTAGATCATGAAAATTGACATCAATATTCACGACAATCTTTTTGCGCGAATAATAGGTTCTGGTGCCCATTTCTAGAAGCTTGTGATAAGACAAAAAAAATAACAAAAAAAGTAAGTGAAAACAAGCTTGTTTTAAACAATCCCATGCATCCCTTTCAATTTTGCAATGTATTCATTATAACTTGTCCCGATCGCGTATCGAGGGATAAATAGTCTGTTCAGTCATCCTGCACTCAATGCACGCTGCCGCATTGTAGTCTCCCGGTCATTTGGTGCTCATTTTACTAATTCCTTGCCTTTGTTTGCTCATTTTACTCATTTGTTGCACATTTTACTCATTTCTTGCTCTTTATTGCTAATTTTACTTATTCTGTTGCTCTTTTTTGGCTAATTTCTCTAATTTTAGTGCTCATCTCTTGCTCTTTGTTGCCCATTTTGCCAAAAATTGATGATGACAAAGATGTCGATAAAGATGATTCGGAACCCGAAACGGAGGTAGAATATGATGACGACGACGAAGATCAATGAAGATGATTCGAAATCCGAAATGGAGCTAGAATATGATAATAGTGACGAAGATGTCGATGAAGATGATTATTTATTTATTTCGACGCCAATCGATAACAGATTCCTCCCACAACGACGTATAATGTACGTCTGGAAATATATTAAATGCTCAACATTGACAACGTTTTTGTTGTATTTGAAGTTAAGTATGTTTTTTTCCTTTTTTTTCATGTATACTAAGATTAATTGATACGTATGAAAAGTAACGTTATCGATAATATAAATGTAGGTCGTATTTTTGTTAGTAAATATCGTTTAACTGACAATCATGGATGCCGAGAAAAGCAAGAAAAACGGCGTTCGTTTTCAACCAGCGTCGGTCAGTTGTTCTTAAGTTGTTCTTGCTTAGTTATAGGGCGATCGTAAATTATTTAAAATAACATTCAATTTTTCGGAACAATATTACGGGATAATAAAAAGAAGGTAATCTAAATATTATTTACCGTATTGAAAATTGAGAGAAAATTGTGACCTTCGTACATGGTAATGGCTTTCCATATTTACATTTCATAATTACAAATTCCATTTCTAAATTTAATACAGAAAAAACGCCTTTATTTTATCCTTTTGGAAAAAACAATTGTTGATAATGCTCCATAATAACAATTAGAGTACTTCGCCTCCTCACTTGAACTTTCAATAATGTTGGCAATCGTGGCATTTAAAAAAAACTTGGTTTTTTTTCTGCAAAATTCACTTATAGAGTTTTAGACTCCAAAGTCTGACATAATAGTCTTCTAATAAGACTGTTGTATAGTGCCCGCCATTTTGTTATGTATCGTGTATATAAGAACATGCTAGAATTAACCACTAACAATTTCCAGTTTTCTCTGATGTCAGTTGGGCTTGGAATTGCAATTTTACCGAAGTGCTTTTAAAAGAATCACTTACATTTGGTGTCGTTCAGAATGCCTCGTTTACCACGGCACTCGGTTCTGAAAGCCGCGAAAGCCTTGTCACGAAGCGTGGTCAGATTATCACCGGCAGCAGCCTTGATCATGGCGCTACACATCTTCCCTCGTACGGGTTGCAAAAAGAGGGAACTAAGACACCCAAAAGCTAAAACCAACACCAACATTTTACGTTGGTTCTTCATTTCCAGACAACAGTTTCTCGCTTTGGTATCTGCGTCAAATCAGAAACCGCACCACTCCCTGGTACGGTATGATGAGCATTGATCACGTCTACAAAATTACCGTTTGTCGTCCTTGGTTTCCACAGTAACCGTGACAATAGCTATTGTGTGGAATTGGTTTGCATGGAAGTCAATTTATTAAATGTTGTTCACGATTCGCCAGCCTAACTGCCTTTTTTTAGAAGGAGATACTCACCGATCGATAAGCGTCTGTCATTTGCCTGCAGATTATAAACGGGCGGGTTTAATTTTCACCTCGTGTTTGCAGGGGCAAATAAAAAACATAACATGTTTAGCGTCATGCCTTTTTTTTTAAAGGAAGGAGGCGGCCCTTTTCCCCCCTTTTTTCTCTTAAAATGGCCGCCAAACACTTTTTAATGCACGTCATGAAGTGAACATGTCACACCCTATCTTCCTATTTGAAATTAAAACATGGCTCACCCACGATTAAAAATCAAAATTCATGTGGGTCGATCATGTACGCACCATACACGTCACACCACACCCTTGCCTTCCAATTAGACAAAATATATTTCCACAGCATGTACACAGTGATGCTAAAGTCTAAAATATGATCTTTAAATTTTATTATCTTTTTGAATTTTCTTTATTTTATTTTATTATATTATATTTTATTATATATATAAAATGTATCATTGTTTTGTTTTGTTAAGCCGGGAAGCGGCCTCTAAAAAAGAAGCGATCGGTGACGCTAAACATTTTTTTAATTATTATTTGGCCTAATTGCCTATTGTTTGTATGGATAAGAATACCCGTTCACGTCAGCGTGTTTTTCTTAGCGAAACGGTACTCAACCTTGGTGCGCATTTAATTACAAATTGATTGATAACTCTTCTGTTGTCTAGTCAAGTAATCATAATGTATGCTGCCAACAATAATCCCCCAAAACAAACGTGTCCAAATTGGTGAAGCTAAAACTACAAAAAAATGTTTTAAAGAATTTCGAATCACGGGTAAAACTCCATGTCTGTTCTTGAATAGATGAAGCCCCATAAGTATGTAAACTATACGTATAACACTAGCGAACAGGTCATTTCAGTATACGCTCTGACGACGAGTATAACATACTGCCCGAAACGTTGAGTTTCCTCTTGTTCCTTTCAGAACCACACACATTTACAAAAAAGATTGAACGCACGATGCTATACAGTACCGCAAATAATCTTATTGCCTTGTTTTTAATACCATGCAAACCTTCAAATCTCATCTAATCTACTGAGTTTTGCTACTGCTTTTATATTGCCTTTCTATTTCTTACAAGGAGTATGATTTTCGTTTTGTTTTTGGGGGAAACCATACGATTCTGCATCCCCATTAGACGACTACAGTCATGTACTGAGTGGCTATATAATCCCTCGTGCAATGGACTAGTAGGTGGTGTTAGGAGAGTGCAGTATAATGACATGACCCTTAATTTGTGGTTACAATGTATAATCAATGTGTAATGTGGGGGTCGGAACCGATTAAAGTGTTCGCGTGGGACTGATAATCACTCGGACACTGGGCCAAATACATACACAATAGCAATTGCTTTTTCTAGGAGTTGCTTAAGTTGTTATACATGAAAATAAGAAATTGCTAATAAGCAGCTTTCGAAATTCAGGGAAGAACTCCCCAAGGTGCTTGAGACACCGCTTGATTATTCCTCCCCCAAAAATAAATAGCTTATAAATAGTTAATAAATAGCTTTTGGGGGCTTCGAGGATTTAGGCCTACTGCTTTGTCATTAATTTCCACCATCACAGCATGGGAGAAAGTTGGTCTAATAATTAATTTTAATTTTTTTAAATAGGAGCCTACAAATGGTTTACCTTTTGTGGAAGCGGCTTCAAAAGATAGGCCTACGCCATGATGAGTTAAACATGAAATGTTATACATCAGGTGAATTAATTCAGATGCATGAGTAACACACACAAAAACATTAAACGTACATGTACAAAAGGATAAATGGTCGAACATAATTCGAAGGGACAATTCGGGCAAAAAATCAATGTTTTGCAAACATCAATATTTTTTCGATCAACATTTTTTGTGTGGCCGAAATCGATTAAGTGGATTGAAACGAACATCTTGGAAAAGGTATTTTCTAAAGCTGAGATAAAAAATAATCGAGATCATGCATGAGAATAAATCAAGGGAAAACAGCGCGCGTGTGTGACTTATTTTTTTTTAAGTCACACAAAATTATGGACTTAAAAACACATGTAACTTAAACTACACACAAACGGGATGAGCACTCACGACCCTATAACCCTCCCAAATCACACAACTTAGGGAGTTAGGATTAATTAAATGAAACAATTATCCAGGGGGCGAGTCGGCTAAGTGGCGAGTCGGCGTACAACTGGCATTGCTATAGGACAAGTGAGCTGGCCAGACTTTTCAATTCAATTCAATTCAATAGAACATTTATTTCCACATTCTTACTCTTAATTACATTGAATAATACATGTACATTAAAAACAAGTGGGGAGGCATCATCCTAGAAAGCAAAAGCCTGTGGCGGATGTGCCTTACAGAACAGGACAAGATAAGACAAAAACACTGATTACAAGATTTAGTCGTGATCACATAATTAAATAATACATGAATCGGTTAAACATATTAAGTATGGACTTGATATTAAGCAAGACGGATTATTATTGGCTAAAATAACTTAACAAATGACAACAAATTAAGTACTCTGGAAGTTGAGTAGGAATGATTTCAGTTTACATTTGAACGTATTGATTGAAGGGCAATTAGTTACAGACGATGATAGATAATTCCAATTTTTGGGTCCGGAGAAAGAAATAGTATGTTGAAAAAGAATTGTTCTAGCAAGAGGTAGGCCTATGTGTATTTTGGATGCAGTCCTAGTATTATAATTATGTATAGATCTGTTACGTTGAAACAGGTTATGTAGCGATTCAGGAAGTTGGTTATTTATAAATTTATACATAAAAACGTCTTGTTGAAAGACATTGATATTGTTAAAAGACAAAAGGTTGTATTTCTTAAATAAAAGAGTGGTATGTTCGTTAAAGTGACCTTAGATACAATACGAATTGCCCTTTTCTGCAGTTTAATCAATCTATCAGATTTGACTTGTACGTGTTAGCCTAAATAACGTTACAATAAGAAAGGTAAGAAAGAATTAATGAACAGTACAAAGTACGCAAAATACTTGATGGAAGAGTGTACTTTAATCTACTCATGAACTGTGAGTGGCGCTGTGTATTTTGCGCGTAACGTGTGATAGGTATAACACTCACGTACACCAAATACGCGCCGGTAGGAAACAACGTAAAATCAGACCAAAACAGCGCCGCCTCGCGACGCTCAGGGGTAGGGTGGCAATGTATTTTTCACTGAAAATTAAAGATTAAGACTCCTAGGGCAATTTCCATTTCAATTTCACTAGGGTTGACTTACTACAACAAAATTATATTCCCCTCCCCCCAAAAAAAACCTCAAATGGTCGTCAATCTTTAGGCCCAAGTATAAATGTGAGCCACCACCCCCCCCCCTTTCCGCCTCTAGTGCAAAATATACCCACATGTTGGTCTTTTTTTTTTGTGAATAAAATTTTCCCAGTTGGAAGACACAAGTCTCAAATACTTGATCTCCACAAACACTTCTACAATCAGTCCCATGTATAGGCCACAGGGACCTCTTATTCAAAACTATCTGAGAGATCAAAAAATATTAATGAGCATCGCGCGTAAAGTAATTAGCGTGAATATTATATGAGCACAATCGAAGTCATGAGCAAGTCATTATTGCGCCCTCAAGCGATGCTTGAATTTGTGTTTGCAAAATGATAACGTAAGAATTTACAAACATTATCTTCCGCTCGATGTTACGCAATGTTTGTTTACATCCAGTCAAAATACCTGAAGATATTGACGTCTTTATCGGTTTGTTAGTTGTAATTCAATACACTATCATTACAAAATTATCGGAAATTATTTGCTCAAAAATTCATTGCTAGACTGCGCAATAGCCGTAGCCTTGTTGCCATTTTGTGATTGAACCATTAACGACGTTCGACTAACAGTACGTACGGGTATAGAGGTCAGTGTGACCACTTGTTATTTTTTTTCTTTCAAGATCAGCATTCAACATCTTTCAAGATCTTTCAAGCCTATGTAAATCAGTACACGACCGATTGTAAACTTAATAAAATACATGTACATTCAAATATACAAATACATGTAGATCTTTCAAGCAGTGGCAACACTGATGGATGTAGATACGGGCAACTCGTAAACTGTAAAATTAATAAATGACAATAATAAATTATTATTATTATTATATTTTATTATTATTATTACTATTATTATATTCATGCCATAATGAACGATATCACAATAAAGATGGGCATAGAGAAAACAAAAGTTATAACAATCACTATGGTCAAAGACCTGTCACCGCACATCAAATTGTGAAAATAACATTATAACATTAAAAATTAAAACATTAACATTGCACATTATATAAGACTATATACATATTCTAAAAAAACACCGAAATAAAACAAGACAAGACAAACAACAAAACAAGACACGACACAATTAGCCTCTGTCATGACCTTTCTAAAAGGTCAACGCGCGGAAAATTGTCAAAATGGCGGCGCTTACCAACAGCAACACGTGTGTCGTCGATGTCAGAACTTTATGGCTTACGACGGAGCTCTAAAGACTGTGGTTATTTCGAAAGAATAAACCGTAGGCATAAGGCTGAATGTCATCCCAAAACCGTAAAATTACGAAAGAGAAAGAAACAGCGACTGAAAAAATGGTCAGTTGGTGAAAGTGTGCTGCGCAATACGTACGTGCGTAGCTATGTACTTCGACGTTTGTTTATAAACAGTTAATGTTGGGCCGACTTTCCTCATGCAATGTTGGCAAACTTCTTTGTTGACAAACTGCAAATTCATTGTACCTTTACCATGTTAATGTTATTAATGCTTGCTATTTACCCTCTGTTAACAATTTAGGTGTAAGCTTAGTCCGAAAAAACCCCAAAACGGTGGCGTCCAGAAATTTGGCACACAATTTTTTTTTTTAAATGCAAACAGAATATTGCTTGTATCAAGTTGTATGAATTAGCCCCAGAATTTGTTTACTGTATGGCATTCAAATATATGGCATTCAAATAAAGCTTCAGTTCAGTGCCACTGAAAACTTGAAAAAAAATTATTAAAATGTTGGGCCTAACCGGTTTTCTAAGGAGCATAAATACACGGCGGGTGTTTTCAATTGCAGGAAAGCAAATCTAGTTGTATGATTGGCCATTTTTTTACTAAGTATTTCCCCGCAATTCATTAACTATCTGTTGTCTTTCCTCCATGGTATAGCTAATTACGTTAGTCTTACGCGAGAGCTCGGAAGCCATATTGACAAATGTCCGCAAAACGCCCTCTTCGGTTGATATTTGTCATTTCATGACAGAGGCTAATGCCCCACAAGTCAGGATACAAAAGCACACAACTAAACCAAACAAACAAAACAGGACAAAACAATGCACAACATGGGACAAAACATAAAACAAGAAAATATACTGCAAGACAAAACAAGACAGGACAAACACAAAGACAACAACAAAAAACAGCACTTAAATTAACAAGACAACAACAAACAAACAATGAAAAATATATTAACAAAATGAAAAAACTACATACACAAAATGTAATACATGTAGTGCTAAAAACATTTTTAAAAACCTGTAAAAAAACACCAGTCAAAACCATTACCACATGTTGTCAAGTGGCCATCCCGTTGATCTTTGGATACATAGCGCAATTTAATATAACCCTGTGTACTAGACTCCTGACCACTAAACACTAGGCTTCTATGTTCCACTTCGTTCGCCTTATCGATAGGTCCGACAGGATCCGAAGTAGGAGTTCCGCTATCTTTTCGTTCCCACTTCCAAATTTTGAAATGGTGCCATAGGTGTCGAAAATACGTGCCTTTTAATCTACATTGTGCATTTAAAACAAATAATTAACATGTTTCCCCAAGGTTGATTTTACATGTAGTTAATTTATTTATGGGAGGTAGTTAGAGTCCCCATAAACAAATTGCCACTACAATTTATCTCGGTTAACAAAAGTGTCTGGGTACTCGTCAATTCTTAATGGACTATAACATCGTCACCATTTTCACGAAGAGCCACACATTTAAACAATTATAATTTTTTTCAATTTCAGGTTTTTTTCATCACTATTTTGCTTTAAAACACTGTATTTAACAATGTTGACATGCTTCTAGGCAACACATCATTAATTATATTAATGACATTAATAATGTAATTAACCACCGTGTTAATACTGGGTTCATGTAAAAATTCACCTCTCATAGAATCATGTGAAGGTTTTCTTACTTATTTTTTGCAGTTTTCTTTTAAAACGCTTTTCAAAATTCCCGTCTCCGTAAAAACGGTGACGACA
>JBAIAA010001647.1:0-5000 GCA_037893245.1 Crossaster papposus
GAAATATGTAAAGGGAAAGAAGTGTGCATAAGAAATATGTAAAGGGAAAGAAGTGTGCATAAGAAATATGTAAAGGGAAAGAAGTGTGCATAAGAAATATGTAAAGGGAAAGAAGTGTGCATAAGAAATATGTAAAGGGAAAGAAGTGTGCATAAGAAATATGTAAAGGGAAAGAAGTGTGCATAAGAAATAAACACATGATGTGGGAACAAGCCCTCGAGTTAAATATGTAAAGGGAAAGAAGTGTGCATAAGAAATATGTAAAGGGAAAGAAGTGTGCATAAGAAATATGTAAAGGGAAAGAAGTGTGCATAAGAAATATGTAAAGGGAAAGAAGTGTGCATAAGAAATATGTAAAGGGAAAGAAGTGTGCATAAGAAATATGTAAAGGGAAAGAAGTGTGCATAAGAAATATGTAAAGGGAAAGAAGTGTGCATACGAAATATGTAAAGGGAAAGAAGTGTGCATAAGAAATATGTAAAGGGAAAGAAGTGTGCATAAGAAATATGTAAAGGGAAAGAAGTGTGCATAAAAAATATGTAAAGGGAATGAAGTGTGCATAAGAAATATGTAAAGGGAAAGAAGTGTGCATAAGAAATAAACACATGATGTGGGAACAAGCCCTCGAGTTAAATATGTAAAGGGAAAGAAGTGTGCATAAGAAATATGTAAAGGGAAAGAAGTGTGCATAAGAAATATGTAAAGGGAAAGAAGTGTGCATAAGAAATATGTAAAGGGAAAGAAGTGTGCATAAGAAATATGTAAAGGGAAAGAAGTGTGCATAAGAAATATGTAAAGGGAAAGAAGTGTGCATAAGAAATATGTAAAGGGAAAGAAGTGTGCATAAGAAATATGTAAAGGGAAAGAAGTGTGCATAAGAAATAAACACATGATGTGGGAACAAGCCCTCAAGTTAAATATGTAAAGGGAAAGAAGTGTGCATAAGAAATATGTAAAGGGAAAGAAGTGTGCATAAGAAATAAACACATGATGTGGGAACAAGCCCTCGAGTTAAATATGTAAAGGGAAAGAAGTGTTCATAAGAAATATGTAAAGGGAAAGAAGTGTGCATAAGAAATATGTAAAGGGAAAGAAGTGTGCATAAGAAATATGTAAAGGGAAAGAAGTGTGCATAAGAAATATGTAAAGGGAAAGAAGTGTGCATAAGAAATATGTAAAGGGAAAGAAGTGTGCATAAGAAATAAACACATGATGTGGGAACAAGCCCTCGAGTTAAATTTGTAAAGGGAAAGAAGTGTGCATAAGAAATATGTAAAGGGAAAGAAGTGTGCATAAGAAATATGTAAAGGGAAAGAAGTGTGCATACGAAATATGTAAAGGGAAAGAAGTGTGCATAAGAAATATGTAAAGGGAAAGAAGTGTGCATAAGAAATATGTAAAGGGAAAGAAGTGTGCATAAGAAATATGTAAAGGGAAAGAAGTGTGCATAAGAAATATGTAAAGGGAAAGAAGTGTGCATAAGAAATATGTAAAGGGAAAGAAGTGTGCATAAGAAATAAACACATGATGTGGGAACAAGCCCTCGAGTTAAATATGTAAAGGGAAAGAAGTGTGCATAAGAAATATGTAAAGGGAAAGAAGTGTGCATAAGAAATATGTAAAGGGAAAGAAGTGTGCATAAGAAATATGTAAAGGGAAAGAAGTGTGCATAAGAAATATGTAAAGGGAAAGAAGTGTGCATACGAAATATGTAAAGGGAAAGAAGTGTGCATAAGAAATATGTAAAGGGAAAGAAGTGTGCATAAGAAATATGTAAAGGGAAAGAAGTGTGCATAAGAAATATGTAAAGGGAAAGAAGTGTGCATACGAAATATGTAAAGGGAAAGAAGTGTGCATAAGAAATATGTAAAGGGAAAGAAGTGTGCATAAGAAATATGTAAAGGGAAAGAAGTGTGCATAAAAAATATGTAAAGGGAATGAAGTGTGCATAAGAAATATGTAAAGGGAAAGAAGTGTGCATAAGAAATAAACACATGATGTGGGAACAAGCCCTCGAGTTAAATATGTAAAGGGAAAGAAGTGTGCATAAGAAATATGTAAAGGGAAAGAAGTGTGCATAAGAAATATGTAAAGGGAAAGAAGTGTGCATAAGAAATATGTAAAGGGAAAGAAGTGTGCATAAGAAATATGTAAAGGGAAAGAAGTGTGCATAAGAAATATGTAAAGGGAAAGAAGTGTGCATAAGAAATATGTAAAGGGAAAGAAGTGTGCATAAGAAATATGTAAAGGGAAAGAAGTGTGCATAAGAAATAAACACATGATGTGGGAACAAGCCCTCAAGTTAAATATGTAAAGGGAAAGAAGTGTGCATAAGAAATATGTAAAGGGAAAGAAGTGTGCATAAGAAATAAACACATGATGTGGGAACAAGCCCTCGAGTTAAATATGTAAAGGGAAAGAAGTGTTCATAAGAAATATGTAAAGGGAAAGAAGTGTGCATAAGAAATATGTAAAGGGAAAGAAGTGTGCATAAGAAATATGTAAAGGGAAAGAAGTGTGCATAAGAAATATGTAAAGGGAAAGAAGTGTGCATAAGAAATATTTAAAGTGAAAGAAGTGTGCATAAGAAATATGTAAAGGGAAAGAAGTGTGCATAAGAAATATGTAAAGGGAAAGAAGTGTGCATAAGAAATATGTAAAGGGAAAGAAGTGTGCATAAGAAATATGTAAAGGGAAAGAAGTGTGCATAAGAAATATGTAAAGGGAAAGAAGTGTGCATAAGAAATATGTAAAGGGAAAGAAGTGTGCATAAGAAATATGTAAAGGGAAAGAAGTGTGCATAAGAAATATGTAAAGGGAAAGAAGTGTGCATAAGAAATAAACACATGATGTGGGAACAAGCCCTCGAGTTAAATATGTAAAGGGAAAGAAGTGTGCATAAGAAATATGTAAAGGGAAAGAAGTGTGCATAAGAAATAAACACATGATGTGGGAACAAGCCCTCGAGTTAAATATGTAAAGGGAAAGAAGTGTGCATAAGAAATATTTAAAGGGAAAGAAGTGTGCATAAGAAATATGTAAAGGGAAAGAAGTGTGCATAAGAAATATGTAAAGGGAAAGAAGTGTGCATAAGAAATATGTAAAGGGAAAGAAGTGTGCATAATAAATATGTAAAGGAAAAGAAGTGTGCATAAGAAATATGTAAAGGAAAAGAAGTGTGCATAAGAAATATGTAAAGGGAAAGAAGTGTGCATAAGAAATATGTAAAGGGAAAGAAGTGTGCATAAGAAATATGTAAAGGAAAAGAGGTGTGCATAAGAAATATGTAAAGGAAAAGAAGTGTGCATAAGAAATATGTAAAGGGAAAGAAGTGTGCATAAGAAATATGTAAAGGGAAAGAAGTGTGCATAAGAAATATGTAAAGGGAAAGAAGTGTGCATAAGAAATATGTAAAGGGAAAGAAGTGTGCATAAGAAATATGTAAAGGGAAAGAAGTGTGCATAAGAAATATGTAAAGGGAAAGAAGTGTGCATAAGAAATATGTAAAGGGAAAGAAGTGTGCATAAGAAATATGTAAAGGGAAAGAAGTGTGCATAAGAAATATGTAAAGGGAAAGAAGTGTGCATAAGAAATATGTAAAGGGAAAGAAGTGTGCATAAGAAATATGTAAAGGGAAAGAAGTGTGCATAAGAAATATGTAAAGGGAAAGAAGTGTGCATAAGAAATATGTAAAGGGAAAGAAGTGTGCATAAGAAATATGTAAAGGGAAAGAAGTGTGCATAAGAAATATGTAAAGGGAAAGAAGTGTGCATAAGAAATATGTAAAGGGAAAGAAGTGTGCATACGAAATATGTAAAGGGAAAGAAGTGTGCATAAGAAATATGTAAAGGGAAAGAAGTGTGCATAAGAAATATGTAAAGGGAAAGAAGTGTGCATAAGAAATATGTAAAGGGAAAGAAGTGTGCATAAGAAATATGTAAAGGGAAAGAAGTGTGCATAAGAAATATGTAAAGGGAAAGAAGTGTGCATAAGAAATATGTAAAGGGAAAGAAGTGTGCATAAGAAATATGTAAAGGAAAAGAAGTGTGCATAAGAAATATGTAAAGGGAAAGAAGTGTGCATAAGAAATATGTAAAGGGAAAGAAGTGTGCATAAGAAATATGTAAAGGGAAAGAAGTGTGCATAAGAAATATGTAAAGGGAAAGAAGTGTGCATAAGAAATATGTAAAGGGAAAGAAGTGTGCATAAGAAATATGTAAAGGGAAAGAAGTGTGCATAAGAAATATGTAAAGGGAAAGAAGTGTGCATAAGAAATATGTAAAGGGAAAGAAGTGTGCATAAGAAATATGTAAAGGGAAAGAAGTGTGCATAAGAAATATGTAAAGGGAAAGAAGTGTGCATAAGAAATATGTAAAGGGAAAGAAGTGTGCATAAGAAATATGTAAAGGGAAAGAAGTGTGCATAAGAAATATGTAAAGGGAAAGAAGTGTGCATAAGAAATATGTAAATGGAAAGAAGTGTGCATACAAAATATGTAAAGGGAAAGAAGTGTGCATAAGAAATAAACACATGATGTGGGAACAAGCCCTCGAGTTAAATATGTAAAGGGAAAGAAGTGTGCATAAGAAATATGTAAAGGGAAAGAAGTGTGCATAAGAAATATGTAAAGGGAAAGAAGTGTGCATAAGAAATATGTAAAGGGAAAGAAGTGTGCATAAGAAATATGTAAAGGGAAAGAAGTGTGCATAAGAAATATGTAAAGGGAAAGAAGTGTGCATAAGAAATATGTAAAGGGAAAGAAGTGTGCATAAGAAATATGTAAAGGGAAAGAAGTGTGCATAAGAAATATGTAAAGGGAAAGAAGTGTGCATAAGAAATATGTAAAGGGAAAGAAGTGTGCATAAGAAATATGTAAAGGGAAAGAAGTGTGCATAAGAAATATGTAAAGGGAAAGAAGTGTGCATAAGAAATATGTAAAGGGAAAGAAGTGTGCATAAGAAATATGTAAAGGGAAAGAAGTGTGCATAAGAAATATGTAA
>JBAIAA010001647.1:12500-42155 GCA_037893245.1 Crossaster papposus
AGTGTGCATAAGAAATATGTAAAGGGAAAGAAGTGTGCATAAGAAATATGTAAAGGGAAAGAAGTGTGCATAAGAAATATGTAAAGGGAAAGAAGTGTGCATAAGAAATATGTAAAGGGAAAGAAGTGTGCATAAGAAATATGTAAAGGGAAAGAAGTGTGCATAAGAAATATGTAAAGGGAAAGAAGTGTGCATAAGAAATATGTAAAGGGAAAGAAGTGTGCATAAGAAATATGTAAAGGGAAAGAAGTGTGCATAAGAAATATGTAAAGGGAAAGAAGTGTGCATAAGAAATATGTAAAGGGAAAGAAGTGTGCATAAGAAATATGTAAAGGAAAAGAAGTGTGCATAAGAAATATGTAAAGGGAAAGAAGTGTGCATAAGAAATATGTAAAGGGAAAGAAGTGTGCATAAGAAATATGTAAAGGGAAAGAAGTGTGCATAAGAAATATGTAAAGGGAAAGAAGTGTGCATAAGAAATATGTAAAGGGTAAGAAGTGTGCATAAGAAATATGTAAAGGGAAAGAAGTGTGCATAAGAAATAAACACATGATGTGGGAACAAGCCCTCGAGTTAAATATGTAAAGGGAAAGAAGTGTGCATAAGAAATATGTAAAGGGAAAGAAGTGTGCATACGAAATATGTAAAGGGAAAGAAGTGTGCATAAGAAATATGTAAAGGGAAAGAAGTGTGCATAAGAAATATGTAAAGGGAAAGAAGTGTGCATAAGAAATATGTAAAGGGAAAGAAGTGTGCATAAGAAATATCTAAAGGGAAAGAAGTGTGCATAAGAAATATGTAAAGGGAAAGAAGTGTGCATAAGAAATATGTAAAGGGAAAGAAGTGTGCATAAGAAATATGTAAAGGGAAAGAAGTGTGCATAAGAAATATGTAAAGGGAAAGAAGTGTGCATAAGAAATATGTAAAGGGAAAGAAGTGTGCATAAGAAATATGTAAAGGGAAAGAAGTGTGCATAAGAAATAAACACATGATGTGGGAACAAGCCCTCGAGTTAAATATGTAAAGGGAAAGAAGTGTGCATAAGAAATATGTAAAGGGAAAGAAGTGTGCATAAGAAATATGTAAAGGGAAAGAAGTGTGCATAAGAAATATGTAAAGGGAAAGAAGTGTGCATAAGAAATATGTAAAGGGAAAGAAGTGTGCATAAGAAATATGTAAAGGGAAAGAAGTGTGCATAAGAAATATGTAAAGGGAAAGAAGTGTGCATAATAAATATGTAAAGGGAAAGAAGTGTTCCTAAGAAATATGTAAAGGGAAAGAAGTGCGCATAAGAAATATGTAAAGGGAAAGAAGTGTGCATAAGAAATATGTAAAGGGAAAGAAGTGTGCATAAGAAATATGTAAAGGGAAAGAAGTGTGCATAAGAAATATGTAAAGGGAAAGAAGTGTGCATAAGAAATATGTAAAGTGAAAGAAGTGTGCATAAGAAATATGTAAAGGGAAAGAAGTGTGCATAAGAAATATGTAAAGGGAAAGAAGTGTGCATAAGAAATATGTAAAGGGAAAGAAGTGTGCATAAGAAATATGTAAAGGGAAATAAGTGTGCATAAGAAATATGTAAAGGGAAAGAAGTGTGCATAAGAAATATGTAAAGGGAAAGAAGTGTGCATAATAAATATGTAAAGGGAAAGAAGTGTGCATAAGAAATATGTAAAGGGAAAGAAGTGTTCATAAGAAATATGTAAAGGGAAAGAAGTGTGCATAAGAAATATGTAAAGGGAAAGAAGTGTGCATAAGAAATATGTAAAGGGAAAGAAGTGTGCATAAGAAATATGTAAAGGGAAAGAAGTGTGCATAAGAAATATGTAAAGGGAAAGAAGTGTGCATAAGAAATATGTAAAGGGAAAGAAGTGTGCATAAGAAATATGTAAAGGGAAAGAAGTGTGCATAAGAAATATGTGAAGGGAAAGAAGTGTGCATAAGAAATATGTAAAGGGAAAGAAGTGTGCATAAGAAATATGTAAAGGGAAAGAAGTGTGCATAAGAAATATGTAAAGGGAAAGAAGTGTGCATAAGAAATATGTAAAGGGAAAGAAGTGTGCATAAGAAATATGTAAAGGGAAAGAAGTGTGCATAAGAAATATGTAAAGGGAAAGAAGTGTGCATAAGAAATATGTAAAGGGAAAGAAGTGTGCATAAGAAATATGTAAAGGGAAAGAAGTGTGCATAAGAAATATGTAAAGGGAAAGAAGTGTGCATAAGAAATATGTAAAGGGAAAGAAGTTGCGCATAAGAAATATGTAAAGGGAAAGAAGTGTGCATAAGAAATATGTAAAGGGAAAGAAGTGTGCATAAGAAATATGTAAAGGGAAAGAAGTGTGCATAAGAAATATGTAAAGGGAAAGAAGTGCGCATAAGAAATATGTAAAGGGAAAGAAGTGCGCATAAGAAATATGTAAAGGGAAAGAAGTGTGCTTAAGAAATATGTAAAGGGAAAGAAGTGTGCATAAGAAATATGTAAAGGGAAAGAAGTGTGCATAATAAATATGTAAAGGGAAAGAAGTGTGCATAAGAAATATGTAAAGGGAAAGAAGTGTGCATAATAAATATGTAAAGGGAAAGAAGTGTTCCTAAGAAATATGTAAAGGGAAAGAAGTGCGCATAAGAAATATGTAAAGGGAAAGAAGTGTGCATAAGAAATATGTAAAGGGAAAGAAGTGTGCATAAGAAATATGTAAAGGGAAAGAAGTGTGCATAAGAAATATGTAAAGGGAAAGAAGTGTGCATAAGAAATATGTAAAGGGAAAGAAGTGTGCATAAGAAATATGTAAAGGGAAAGAAGTGTGCTTAAGAAATATGTAAAGGGAAAGAAGTGTGCATAAGAAATATGTAAAGGGAAAGAAGTGTGCATAAGAAATATGTAAAGGGAAAGAAGTGTGCATAAGAAATATGTAAAGGGAAAGAAGTGTGCATAATAAATATGTAAAGGGAAAGAAGTGTTCCTAAGAAATATGCAAAGGGAAAGAAGTGCGCATAAGAAATATGTAAAGGGAAAGAAGTGTGCATACGAAATATGTAAAGGGAAAGAAGTGTGCATAAGAAATATGTAAAGGGAAAGAAGTGTGCATAAGAAATATGTAAAGGGAAAGAAGTGTGCATAAGAAATATGTAAAGGGAAAGAAGTGTGCATAAGAAATATGTAAAGGGAAAGAAGTGTGCATAAGAAATATGTAAAGGGAAATAAGTGTGCATAAGAAATATGTAAAGGGAAAGAAGTGTGCATAAGAAATATGTAAAGGGAAAGAAGTGTGCATAAGAAATATGTAAAGGGAAAGAAGTGTGCATAAGAAATATGTAAAGGGAAAGAAGTGTGCATAAGAAATATGTAAAGGGAAAGAAGTGCGCATAAGAAATATGTAAAGGGAAAGAAGTGCGCATAAGAAATATGTAAAGGGAAATAAGTGCGCATAAGAAATATGTAAAGGGAAATAAGTGCGCATAAGAAATATGTAAAGGGAAAGAAGTGCGCATAAGAAATATGTAAAGGGAAAGAAGTGCGCATAAGAAATATGTAAAGGGAAAGAAGTGCGCATAAGAAATATGTAAAGGGAAAGAAGTGCGCATAAGAAATATGTAAAGGGAAAGAAGTGTGCATAAGAAATATGTAAAGGGAAAGAAGTGTGCATAAGAAATATGTAAAGGGAAAGAAGTGTGCATAAGAAATATGTAAAGGGAAAGAAGTGTGCATAAGAAATATGTAAAGGGAAAGAAGTGTGCATAAGAAATATGTAAAGGGAAAGAAGTGTGCATAAGAAATATGTAAAGGGAAAGAAGTGTGCATAAGAAATATGTAAAGGGAAAGAAGTGTGCATAAGAAATATGTAAAGGGAAAGAAGTGTGCATAAGAAATATGTAAAGGGAAAGAAGTGTGCATAAGAAATATGTAAAGGGAAAGAAGTGTGCTTAAGAAATATGTAAAGGGAAAGAAGTGTGCATAAGAAATATGTAAAGGGAAAGAAGTGTGCATAAGAAATATGTAAAGGGAAAGAAGTGTGCATAAGAAATATGTAAAGGGAAAGAAGTGTGCATAAGAAATATGTAAAGGGACAGAAGTGTGCATAAAAAATATGTAAAGGGAAAGAAGTGTGCATAAGAAATATGTAAAGGGAAAGAAGTGTGCATAAGAAATATGTAACGGGAAAGAAGTGTGCATAAGAAATATGTAAAGGGAAAGTAGTGTGCATAAGAAATATGTAAAGGGAAAGAAGTGTGCATAAGAAATATGTAAAGGGAAAGAAGTGTGCATAAGAAATATGTGAAGGGAAAGAAGTGTGCATAAGAAATATGTAAAGGGAAAGAAGTGTGCATAAGAAATATGTAAAGGGAAAGAAGTGTGCATAAGAAATATGTAAAGGGAAAGAAGTGTGCATAAGAAATATGTAAAGGGAAAGAAGTGTGCATAAGAAATATGTAAAGGGAAAGAAGTGTGCATAAGAAATATGTAAAGGGAAAGAAGTGTGCATAAGAAATATGTAAAGGGAAAGAAGTGTGCATAAGAAATATGTAAAGGGAAAGAAGTGTGCATAAGAAATATGTAAAGGGAAAGAAGTGTGCATAAGAAATATGTAAAGGGAAAGAAGTGCGCATAAGAAATATGTAAAGGGAAAGAAGTGTGCATAAGAAATATGTAAAGGGAAGAAGTGTGCATAAGAAATATGTAAAGGGAAAGAAGTGTGCATAAGAAATATGTAAAGGGAAAGAAGTGCGCATAAGAAATATGTAAAGGGAAAGAAGTGCGCATAAGAAATATGTAAAGGGAAAGAAGTGTGCTTAAGAAATATGTAAAGGGAAAGAAGTGTGCATAAGAAATATGTAAAGGGAAAGAAGTGTGCATAATAAATATGTAAAGGGAAAGAAGTGTGCATAAGAAATATGTAAAGGGAAAGAAGTGTGCATAATAAATATGTAAAGGGAAAGAAGTGTTCCTAAGAAATATGTAAAGGGAAAGAAGTGCGCATAAGAAATATGTAAAGGGAAAGAAGTGTGCATAAGAAATATGTAAAGGGAAAGAAGTGTGCATAAGAAATATGTAAAGGGAAAGAAGTGTGCATAAGAAATATGTAAAGGGAAAGAAGTGTGCATAAGAAATATGTAAAGGGAAAGAAGTGTGCATAAGAAATATGTAAAGGGAAAGAAGTGTGCTTAAGAAATATGTAAAGGGAAAGAAGTGTGCATAAGAAATATGTAAAGGGAAAGAAGTGTGCATAAGAAATATGTAAAGGGAAAGAAGTGTGCATAATAAATATGTAAAGGGAAAGAAGTGTGCATAATAAATATGTAAAGGGAAAGAAGTGTTCCTAAGAAATATGCAAAGGGAAAGAAGTGCGCATAAGAAATATGTAAAGGGAAAGAAGTGTGCATAAGAAATATGTAAAGGGAAAGAAGTGTGCATAAGAAATATGTAAAGGGAAAGAAGTGTGCATAAGAAATATGTAAAGGGAAAGAAGTGTGCATAAGAAATATGTAAAGGGAAAGAAGTGTGCATAAGAAATATGTAAAGGGAAAGAAGTGTGCATAAGAAATATGTAAAGGGAAATAAGTGTGCATAAGAAATATGTAAAGGGAAAGAAGTGTGCATAAGAAATATGTAAAGGGAAAGAAGTGTGCATAAGAAATATGTAAAGGGAAAGAAGTGTGCATAAGAAATATGTAAAGGGAAAGAAGTGTGCATAAGAAATATGTAAAGGGAAAGAAGTGCGCATAAGAAATATGTAAAGGGAAAGAAGTGTGCTTAAGAAATATGTAAAGGGAAAGAAGTGTGCATAAGAAATATGTAAAGGGAAAGAAGTGTGCATAAGAAATATGTAAAGGGAAAGAAGTGTGCATAAGAAATATGTAACGGGAAAGAAGTGTGCATAAGAAATATGTAAAGGGACAGAAGTGTGCATAAGAAATATGTAAAGGGAAAGAAGTGTGCATAAGAAATATGTAAAGGGAAAGAAGTGTGCATAAGAAATATGTAACGGGAAAGAAGTGTGCATAAGAAATATGTAAAGGGAAAGTAGTGTGCATAAGAATTTATTTTTTTTAATTGAAAGAAGTGTGCATAAGAAATATGTAAAGGGAAAGAAGTGTGCATAAGAAATATGTAAAGGGAAAGAAGTGTGCATAAGAAATATGTAAAGGGAAAGAAGTGTGCATAAGAAATATGTAAAGGGAAAGAAGTGTGCATAAGAAATATGTAAAGGGAAAGAAGTGTGCATAAGAAATATGTAAAGGGAAAGAAGTGTGCATAAGAAATATGTAAAGGGAAAGAAGTGTGCATAAGATATATGTAAAGGGAAAGAAGTGTGCATAAGAAATATGTAAAGGGAAAGAAGTGTGCATAAGAAATATGTAAAGGGAAAGAAATGTGCATAAGAAATATGTAAAGGGAAAGAAGTGTGCATAAGAAATATGTAAAGGGAAAGAAGTGTGCATACGAAATATGTAAAGGGAAAGAAGTGTGCATAAGAAATATGTAAAGGGAAAGAAGTGTGCATAAGAAATATGTAAAGGGAAAGAAGTGTGCATAAGAAATATGTAAAGGGAAAGAAGTGTGCTTAAGAAATATGTAAAGGGAAAGAAGTGTGCATAAGAAATATGTAAAGGGAAAGAAGTGTGCATAAGAAATATGTAAAGGGAAATAAGTGTGCATAATAAATATGTAAAGGGAAAGAAGTGTGCATAATAAATATGTAAAGGGAAAGAAGTGTTCCTAAGAAATATGTAAAGGGAAAGAAGTGCGCATAAGAAATATGTAAAGGGAAAGAAGTGTGCATAAGAAATATGTAAAGGGAAAGAAGTGTGCATAAGAAATATGTAAAGGGAAAGAAGTGTGCATAAGAAATATGTAAAGGGAAAGAAGTGTGCATAAGAAATATGTAAAGCGAAAGAAGTGTGCATAAGAAATATGTAAAGGGAAAGAAGTGTGCATAAGAAATATGTAAAGGGAAAGAAGTGTGCATAAGAAATATGTAAAGGGAAAGAAGTGTGCATAAGAAATATGTAAAGGGAAAGAAGTGTGCATAAGAAATATGTAAAGGGAAAGAAGTGTGCATAAGAAATATGTAAAGGGAAAGAAGTGTGCATAAGAAATATGTAAAGGGAAAGAAGTGTGCATAAGAAATATGTAAAGGGAAAGAAGTGTGCATAAGAAATATGTAAAGGGAAAGAAGTGTGCATAAGAAATATGTAAAGGGAAAGAAGTGTGCATAAGAAATATGTAAAGGGAAAGAAGTGTGCATCAGAAATATGTAAAGGGAAAGAAGTGCGCATAAGAAATATGTAAAGGGAAAGAAGTGCGCATAAGAAATATGTAAAGGGAAAGAAGTGCGCATAAGAAATATGTAAAGGGAAAGAAGTGCGCATAAGAAATATGTAAAGGGAAAGAAGTGCGCATAAGAAATATGTAAAGGGAAAGAAGTGCGCATAAGAAATATGTAAAGGGAAAGAAGTGCGCATAAGAAATATGTAAAGGGAAAGAAGTGTGCATAAGAAATATGTAAAGGGAAAGAAGTGTGCATAAGAAATATGTAAAGGGAAAGAAGTGTGCATAAGAAATATGTAAAGGGAAAGAAGTGTGCATAAGAAATATGTAAAGGGAAAGAAGTGTGCATAAGAAATATGTAAAGGGAAAGAAGTGTGCATAAGAAATATGTAAAGGGAAAGAAGTGTGCATAAGAAATATGTAAAGGGAAAGAAGTGTGCATAAGAAATATGTAAAGGGAAAGAAGTGTGCATAAGAAATATGTAAAGGGAAAGAAGTGTGCATACGAAATATGTAAAGGGAAAGAAGTGTGCATAAGAAATATGTAAAGGGAAAGAAGTGTGCATAAGAAATATGTAAAGGGAAAGAAGTGTGCTTAAGAAATATGTAAAGGGAAAGAAGTGTGCATAAGAAATATGTAAAGGGAAAGAAGTGTGCATAAGAAATATGTAAAGGGAAAGAAGTGTGCATAAGAAATATGTAAAGGGAAAGAAGTGTGCATAATAAATATGTAAAGGGAAAGAAGTGTTCCTAAGAAATATGTAAAGGGAAAGAAGTGCGCATAAGAAATATGTAAAGGGAAAGAAGTGTGCATAAGAAATATGTAAAGGGAAAGAAGTGTGCATAAGAAATATGTAAAGGGAAAGAAGTGTGCATAAGAAATATGTAAAGGGAAAGAAGTGTGCATAAGAAATATGTAAAGGGAAAGAAGTGTTCCTAAGAAATATGTAAAGGGAAAGAAGTGTGCATAAGAAATATGTAAAGGGAAAGAAGTGTGCATAAGAAATATGTAAAGGGAAAGAAGTGTGCATAAGAAATATGTAAAGGGAAAGAAGTGCGCATAAGAAATATGTAAAGGGAAATAAGTGCGCATAAGAAATATGTAAAGGGAAAGAAGTGCGCATAAGAAATATGTAAAGGGAAAGAAGTGCGCATAAGAAATATGTAAAGGGAAAGAAGTGCGCATAAGAAATATGTAAAGGGAAAGAAGTGCGCATAAGAAATATGTAAAGGGAAAGAAGTGTGCATAAGAAATATGTAAAGGGAAAGAAGTGTGCATAAGAAATATGTAAAGGGAAAGAAGTGTGCATAAGAAATATGTAAAGGGAAAGAAGTGTGCATAAGAAATATGTAAAGGGAAAGAAGTGTGCATAAGAAATATGTAAAGGGAAAGAAGTGTGCATAAGAAATATGTAAAGGGAAAGAAGTGTGCATAAGAAATATGTAAAGGGAAAGAAGTGTGCATAAGAAATATGTAAAGGGAAAGAAGTGTGCATAAGAAATATGTAAAGGGAAAGAAGTGTGCTTAAGAAATATGTAAAGGGAAAGAAGTGTGCATAAGAAATATGTAAAGGGAAAGAAGTGTGCATAAGAAATATGTAAAGGGAAAGAAGTGTGCATAAGAAATATGTAAAGGGACAGAAGTGTGCATAAGAAATATGTAAAGGGAAAGAAGTGTGCATAAGAAATATGTAAAGGGAAAGAAGTGTGCATAAGAAATATGTAAAGGGAAAGAAGTGTGCATAAGAAATATGTAACGGGAAAGAAGTGTGCATAAGAAATATGTAAAGGGAAAGTAGTGTGCATAAGAATTTATTTTTTTTAATTGAAAGAAGTGTGCATAAGAAATATGTAAAGGGAAAGAAGTGTGCATAAGAAATATGTAAAGGGAAAGAAGTGTGCATAAGAAATATGTAAAGGGAAAGAAGTGTGCATAAGAAATATGTAAAGGGAAAGAAGTGTGCATAAGAAATATGTAAAGGGAAAGAAGTGTGCATAAGAAATATGTAAAGGGAAAGAAGTGTGCATAAGAAATATGTAAAGGGAAAGAAGTGTGCATAAGAAATATGTAAAGGGAAAGAAGTGTGCATAAGAAATATGTAAAGGGAAAGAAGTGTGCATAAGAAATATGTAAAGGGAAAGAAATGTGCATAAGAAATATGTAAAGGGAAAGAAGTGTGCATAAGAAATATGTAAAGGGAAAGAAGTGTGCATACGAAATATGTAAAGGGAAAGAAGTGTGCATAAGAAATATGTAAAGGGAAAGAAGTGTGCATAAGAAATATGTAAAGGGAAAGAAGTGTGCATAAGAAATATGTAAAGGGAAAGAAGTGTGCTTAAGAAATATGTAAAGGGAAAGAAGTGTGCATAAGAAATATGTAAAGGGAAAGAAGTGTGCATAAGAAATATGTAAAGGGAAATAAGTGTGCATAATAAATATGTAAAGGGAAAGAAGTGTGCATAATAAATATGTAAAGGGAAAGAAGTGTTCCTAAGAAATATGTAAAGGGAAAGAAGTGCGCATAAGAAATATGTAAAGGGAAAGAAGTGTGCATAAGAAATATGTAAAGGGAAAGAAGTGTGCATAAGAAATATGTAAAGGGAAAGAAGTGTGCATAAGAAATATGTAAAGGGAAAGAAGTGTGCATAAGAAATATGTAAAGCGAAAGAAGTGTGCATAAGAAATATGTAAAGGGAAAGAAGTGCGCATAAGAAATATGTAAAGGGAAAGAAGTGCGCATAAGAAATATGTAAAGGGAAAGAAGTGCGCATAAGAAATATGTAAAGGGAAAGAAGTGCGCATAAGAAATATGTAAAGGGAAAGAAGTGCGCATAAGAAATATGTAAAGGGAAAGAAGTGCGCATAAGAAATATGTAAAGGGAAAGAAGTGCGCATAAGAAATATGTAAAGGGAAAGAAGTGCGCATAAGAAATATGTAAAGGGAAAGAAGTGCGCATAAGAAATATGTAAAGGGAAAGAAGTGTGCATAAGAAATATGTAAAGGGAAAGAAGTGTGCATAAGAAATATGTAAAGGGAAAGAAGTGTGCATAAGAAATATGTAAAGGGAAAGAAGTGTGCATAAGAAATATGTAAAGGGAAAGAAGTGTGCATAAGAAATATGTAAAGGGAAAGAAGTGTGCATAAGAAATATGTAAAGGGAAAGAAGTGTGCATAAGAAATATGTAAAGGGAAAGAAGTGTGCATAAGAAATATGTAAAGGGAAAGAAGTGTGCATAAGAAATATGTAAAGGGAAAGAAGTGTGCATAAGAAATATGTAAAGGGAAAGAAGTGTGCATAAGAAATATGTAAAGGGAAAGAAGTGTGCATAAGAAATATGTAAAGGGAAAGAAGTGTGCTTAAGAAATATGTAAAGGGAAAGAAGTGTGCATAAGAAATATGTAAAGGGAAAGAAGTGTGCATAAGAAATATGTAAAGGGAAAGAAGTGTGCATAAGAAATATGTAAAGGGAAAGAAGTGCGCATAAGAAATATGTAAAGGGAAAGAAGTGTGCATAAGAAATATGTAAAGGGAAAGAAGTGTGCATAAGAAATATGTAAAGGGAAAGAAGTGTGCATAAGAAATATGTAAAGGGAAAGAAGTGTGCATAAGAAATATGTAAAGGGAAAGAAGTGTGCATAAGAAATATGTAAAGGGAAAGAAGTGTGCATAAGAAATATGTAAAGGGAAAGAAGTGTTCCTAAGAAATATGTAAAGGGAAAGAAGTGTGCATAAGAAATATGTAAAGGGAAAGAAGTGTGCATAAGAAATATGTAAAGGGAAAGAAGTGTGCATAATAAATATGTAAAGTGAAAGAAGTGTGCATAAGAAATATGTAAAGGGAAAGAAGTGTGCATAATAAATATGTAAAGGGAAAGAAGTGTGCATAAGAAATATGTAAAGGGAAAGAAGTGTGCATAAGAAATATGTAAAGGGAAAGAAGTGTGCATAAGAAATATGTAAAGGGAAAGAAGTGTGCATAATAAATATGTAAAGGGAAAGAAGTGTGCATAAGAAATATGTAAAGGGAAAGAAGTGTGCATAAGAAATATGTAAAGGGAAAGAAGTGTGCATAAGAAATATGTAAAGGGAAAGAAGTGCGCATAAGAAATATGTAAAGGGAAAGAAGTGCGCATAAGAAATATGTAAAGGGAAAGAAGTGCGCATAAAAAATATGTAAAGGGAAAGAAGTGCGCATAAGAAATATGTAAAGGGAAAGAAGTGCGCATACAAAATATGTAAAGGGAAAGAAGTGCGCATAAGAAATATGTAAAGGGAAAGAAGTGCGCATAAGAAATATGTAAAGGGAAAGAAGTGTGCATAAGAAATATGTAAAGGGAAAGAAGTGTGCATAAGAAATATGTAAAGGGAAAGAAGTGTGCATAAGAAATATGTAAAGGGAAAGAAGTGTGCATAAGAAATATGTAAAGGGAAAGAAGTGTGCATAAGAAATATGTAAAGGGAAAGAAATGTGCATAAGAAATATGTAAAGGGAAAGAAGTGTGCATAAGAAATATGTAAAGGGAAAGAAGTGTGCATACGAAATATGTAAAGGGAAAGAAGTGTGCATAAGAAATATGTAAAGGGAAAGAAGTGTGCATAAGAAATATGTAAAGGGAAAGAAGTGTGCATAAGAAATATGTAAAGGGAAAGAAGTGTGCTTAAGAAATATGTAAAGGGAAAGAAGTGTGCATAAGAAATATGTAAAGGGAAAGAAGTGTGCATAAGAAATATGTAAAGGGAAATAAGTGTGCATAATAAATATGTAAAGGGAAAGAAGTGTGCATAATAAATATGTAAAGGGAAAGAAGTGTTCCTAAGAAATATGTAAAGGGAAAGAAGTGCGCATAAGAAATATGTAAAGGGAAAGAAGTGTGCATAAGAAATATGTAAAGGGAAAGAAGTGTGCATAAGAAATATGTAAAGGGAAAGAAGTGTGCATAAGAAATATGTAAAGGGAAAGAAGTGTGCATAAGAAATATGTAAAGCGAAAGAAGTGTGCATAAGAAATATGTAAAGGGAAAGAAGTGTGCATAAGAAATATGTAAAGGGAAAGAAGTGTGCATAAGAAATATGTAAAGGGAAAGAAGTGTGCATAAGAAATATGTAAAGGGAAAGAAGTGTGCATAAGAAATATGTAAAGGGAAAGAAGTGTGCATAAGAAATATGTAAAGGGAAAGAAGTGTGCATAAGAAATATGTAAAGGGAAAGAAGTGTGCATAAGAAATATGTAAAGGGAAAGAAGTGTGCATAAGAAATATGTAAAGGGAAAGAAGTGTGCATAAGAAATATGTAAAGGGAAAGAAGTGTGCATAAGAAATATGTAAAGGGAAAGAAGTGCGCATAAGAAATATGTAAAGGGAAAGAAGTGCGCATAAGAAATATGTAAAGGGAAAGAAGTGCGCATAAGAAATATGTAAAGGGAAAGAAGTGCGCATAAGAAATATGTAAAGGGAAAGAAGTGCGCATAAGAAATATGTAAAGGGAAAGAAGTGCGCATAAGAAATATGTAAAGGGAAAGAAGTGCGCATAAGAAATATGTAAAGGGAAAGAAGTGTGCATAAGAAATATGTAAAGGGAAAGAAGTGTGCATAAGAAATATGTAAAGGGAAAGAAGTGTGCATAAGAAATATGTAAAGGGAAAGAAGTGTGCATAAGAAATATGTAAAGGGAAAGAAGTGTGCATAAGAAATATGTAAAGGGAAAGAAGTGTGCATAAGAAATATGTAAAGGGAAAGAAGTGTGCATAAGAAATATGTAAAGGGAAAGAAGTGTGCATAAGAAATATGTAAAGGGAAAGAAGTGTGCATAAGAAATATGTAAAGGGAAAGAAGTGTGCATAAGAAATATGTAAAGGGAAAGAAGTGTGCATAAGAAATATGTAAAGGGAAAGAAGTGTGCATAAGAAATATGTAAAGGGAAAGAAGTGTGCATAAGAAATATGTAAAGGGAAAGAAGTGTGCTTAAGAAATATGTAAAGGGAAAGAAGTGTGCATAAGAAATATGTAAAGGGAAAGAAGTGTGCATAAGAAATATGTAAAGGGAAAGAAGTGTGCATAAGAAATATGTAAAGGGAAAGAAGTGCGCATAAGAAATATGTAAAGGGAAAGAAGTGTGCATAAGAAATATGTAAAGGGAAAGAAGTGTGCATAAGAAATATGTAAAGGGAAAGAAGTGTGCATAAGAAATATGTAAAGGGAAAGAAGTGTGCATAAGAAATATGTAAAGGGAAAGAAGTGTGCATAAGAAATATGTAAAGGGAAAGAAGTGTGCATAAGAAATATGTAAAGGGAAAGAAGTGTTCCTAAGAAATATGTAAAGGGAAAGAAGTGTGCATAAGAAATATGTAAAGGGAAAGAAGTGTGCATAAGAAATATGTAAAGGGAAAGAAGTGTGCATAATAAATATGTAAAGTGAAAGAAGTGTGCATAAGAAATATGTAAAGGGAAAGAAGTGTGCATAATAAATATGTAAAGGGAAAGAAGTGTGCATAAGAAATATGTAAAGGGAAAGAAGTGTGCATAAGAAATATGTAAAGGGAAAGAAGTGTGCATAAGAAATATGTAAAGGGAAAGAAGTGTGCATAATAAATATGTAAAGGGAAAGAAGTGTGCATAAGAAATATGTAAAGGGAAAGAAGTGTGCATAAGAAATATGTAAAGGGAAAGAAGTGTGCATAAGAAATATGTAAAGGGAAAGAAGTACGCATAAGAAATATGTAAAGGGAAAGAAGTGCGCATAAGAAATATGTAAAGGGAAAGAAGTGCGCATAAAAAATATGTAAAGGGAAAGAAGTGCGCATAAGAAATATGTAAAGGGAAAGAAGTGCGCATACAAAATATGTAAAGGGAAAGAAGTGCGCATAAGAAATATGTAAAGGGAAAGAAGTGCGCATAAGAAATATGTAAAGGGAAAGAAGTGCGCATAAGAAATATGTAAAGGGAAAGAAGTGCGCATAAAAAATATGTAAAGGGAAAGAAGTGCGCATAAGAAATATGTAAAGGGAAAGAAGTGCGCATACAAAATATGTAAAGGGAAAGAAGTGTGCATAAGAAATATGTAAAGGGAAAGAAGTGTGCATAAGAAATATGTAAAGGGAAGGAAGTGTGCATAAGAAATATGTAAAGGGAAAGAAGTGTGCATAAGAAATATGTAAAGGGAAAGAAGTGTGCATAAGAAATATGTAAAGGGAAAGAAGTGTGCATAAGAAATATGTAAAGGGAAAGAAGTGTGCATAAGAAATATGTAAAGGGAAAGAAGTGTGCATAAGAAATATGTAAAGGGAAGGAAGTGTGCATAAGAAATATGTAAAGGGAAAGAAGTGTGCATAAGAAATATGTAAAGGGAAAGAAGTGTGCATAAGAAATATGTAAAGGGAAAGAAGTGTGCATAAGAAATATGTAAAGGGAAAGAAGTGTGCATAAGAAATATGTAAAGGGAAAGAAGTGTGCATAAGAAATATGTAAAGGGAAAGAAGTGTGCATAAGAAATATGTAAAGGGAAAGAAGTGTGCATAAGAAATATGTAAAGGGAAAGAAGTGTGCATAAGAAATATGTAAAGGAAAAGAAGTGTGCATAAGAAATATGTAAAGGGAAAGAAGCGCGCATGAGAAATATGTAAAGGGAAAGAAGTGTGCATAAGAAATATGTAAAGGAAAAGAAGTGTGCATAAGAAATATGTAAAGGGAAAGAAGCGCGCATAAGAAATATGTAAAGGGAAAGAAGTGTGCATAAGAAATATGTAAAGGGAAAGAAGTGTGCATAAGAAATATGTAAAGGGAAAGAAGTGTGCTTAAGAAATATGTAAAGGGAAAGAAGTGTGCATAAGAAATATGTAAAGGGAAAGAAGTGTGCATAAGAAATATGTAAAGGGAAAGAAGTGTGCATAAGAAATATGTAAAGGGAAAGAAGTGCGCATAAGAAATATGTAAAGGGAAAGAAGTGTGCATAAGAAATATGTAAAGGGAAAGAAGTGTGCATAAGAAATATGTAAAGGGAAAGAAGTGTGCATAAGAAATATGTAAAGGGAAAGAAGTGTGCATAAGAAATATGTAAAGGGAAAGAAGTGTGCATAAGAAATATGTAAAGGGAAAGAAGTGTGCATAAGAAATATGTAAAGGGAAAGAAGTGTTCCTAAGAAATATGTAAAGGGAAAGAAGTGTGCATAAGAAATATGTAAAGGGAAAGAAGTGTGCATAAGAAATATGTAAAGGGAAAGAAGTGTGCATAATAAATATGTAAAGTGAAAGAAGTGTGCATAAGAAATATGTAAAGGGAAAGAAGTGTGCATAATAAATATGTAAAGGGAAAGAAGTGTGCATAAGAAATATGTAAAGGGAAAGAAGTGTGCATAAGAAATATGTAAAGGGAAAGAAGTGTGCATAAGAAATATGTAAAGGGAAAGAAGTGTGCATAATAAATATGTAAAGGGAAAGAAGTGTGCATAAGAAATATGTAAAGGGAAAGAAGTGTGCATAAGAAATATGTAAAGGGAAAGAAGTGTGCATAAGAAATATGTAAAGGGAAAGAAGTGCGCATAAGAAATATGTAAAGGGAAAGAAGTGCGCATAAGAAATATGTAAAGGGAAAGAAGTGCGCATAAAAAATATGTAAAGGGAAAGAAGTGCGCATAAGAAATATGTAAAGGGAAAGAAGTGCGCATACAAAATATGTAAAGGGAAAGAAGTGCGCATAAGAAATATGTAAAGGGAAAGAAGTGCGCATAAGAAATATGTAAAGGGAAAGAAGTGCGCATAAGAAATATGTAAAGGGAAAGAAGTGCGCATAAAAAATATGTAAAGGGAAAGAAGTGCGCATAAGAAATATGTAAAGGGAAAGAAGTGCGCATACAAAATATGTAAAGGGAAAGAAGTGTGCATAAGAAATATGTAAAGGGAAAGAAGTGTGCATAAGAAATATGTAAAGGGAAGGAAGTGTGCATAAGAAATATGTAAAGGGAAAGAAGTGTGCATAAGAAATATGTAAAGGGAAAGAAGTGTGCATAAGAAATATGTAAAGGGAAAGAAGTGTGCATAAGAAATATGTAAAGGGAAAGAAGTGTGCATAAGAAATATGTAAAGGGAAAGAAGTGTGCATAAGAAATATGTAAAGGGAAGGAAGTGTGCATAAGAAATATGTAAAGGGAAAGAAGTGTGCATAAGAAATATGTAAAGGGAAAGAAGTGTGCATAAGAAATATGTAAAGGGAAAGAAGTGTGCATAAGAAATATGTAAAGGGAAAGAAGTGTGCATAAGAAATATGTAAAGGGAAAGAAGTGTGCATAAGAAATATGTAAAGGGAAAGAAGTGTGCATAAGAAATATGTAAAGGGAAAGAAGTGTGCATAAGAAATATGTAAAGGGAAAGAAGTGTGCATAAGAAATATGTAAAGGAAAAGAAGTGTGCATAAGAAATATGTAAAGGGAAAGAAGCGCGCATGAGAAATATGTAAAGGGAAAGAAGTGTGCATAAGAAATATGTAAAGGAAAAGAAGTGTGCATAAGAAATATGTAAAGGGAAAGAAGCGCGCATAAGAAATATGTAAAGGGAAAGAAGTGCGCATAAGAAATATGTAAAGGGAAAGAAGTGCGCATAAGAAATATGTAAAGGGAAAGAAGTGCGCATAAGAAATATGTAAAGGGAAAGAAGTGCGCATAAGAAATATGTAAAGGGAAAGAAGTGTGCATAAGAAATATGTAAAGGGAAAGAAGTGCGCATAAGAAATATGTAAAGGGAAAGAAGTGTGCATAAGAAATATGTAAAGGAAAAGAAGTGTGCATAAGAAATATGTAAAGGGAAAGAAGTGTGCATAATAAATATGTAAAGGGAAAGAAGTGTACATAAGAAATATGTAAAGGGAAAGAAGTGTGCATAAGAAATATGTAAAGGGAAAGAAGTGTGCATAAGAAATATGTAAAGGGAAAGAAGTGTGCATAAGAAATATGTAAAGGGAAAGAAGTGTGCATAAGAAATATGTAAAGGGAAAGAAGTGTGCATAAGAAATATGTAAAGGGAAAGAAGTGTGCATAAGAAATATGTAAAGGGAAAGAAGTGTGCATAAGAAATATGTAAAGGGAAAGAAGTGTGCATAAGAAACATGTAAAGGGAAAGAAGTGTGCATACGAAATATGTAAAGGGAAAGAAGTGTGCATAAGAAACATGTAAAGGGAAAGAAGTGTGCATAAGAAATATGTAAAGGGAAAGAAGTGTGCATAAGAAATATGTAAAGGGAAAGAAGTGTGCATAAGAAATATGTAAAGGGAAAGAAGTGTGCATAAGAAATATGTAAAGGGAAAGAAGTGTGCATAAGAAATATGTAAAGGGAAAGAAGTGTGCATAAGAAATATGTAAAGGGAAAGAAGTGTGCATAAGAAATATGTAAAGGGAAAGAAGTGTGCATAAGAAATATGTAAAGGGAAAGAAGTGTGCATAAGAAATATGTAAAGGGAAAGAAGTGTGCATAAGAAATATGTAAAGGGAAAGAAGTGTGCATAAGAAATATGTAAAGGGAAAGAAGTGTGCATAAGAAATATGTAAAGGGAAAGAAGTGTGCATAAGAAATATGTAAAGGGAAAGAAGTGTGCATAAGAAATATGTAAAGGGAAAGAAGTGTGCATAAGAAATATGTAAAGGGAAAGAAGTGTGCATAAGAAATATGTAAAGGGAAAGAAGTGTGCATAAGAAATATGTAAAGGGAAAGAAGTGTGCATAAGAAATATGTAAAGGGAAAGAAGTGTGCATAAGAAATATGTAAAGGGAAAGAAGTGTGCATAAGAAATATGTAAAGGGAAAGAAGTGTGCATAAGAAATATGTAAAGGGAAAGAAGTGTGCATAAGAAATATGTAAAGGGAAAGAAGTGTGCATAAGAAATATGTAAAGGGAAAGAAGTGTGCATAAGAAATATGTAAAGGGAAAGAAGTGTGCATAAGAAATATGTAAAGGGAAAGAAGTGTGCATAAGAAATATGTAAAGGGAAAGAAGTGTGCATAAGAAATATGTAAAGGGAAAGAAGTGTGCATAAGAAATATGTAAAGGGAAAGAAGTGTGCATAAGAAATATGTAAAGGGAAAGAAGTGTGCATAAGAAATATGTAAAGGGAAAGAAGTGTGCATAAGAAATATGTAAAGGGAAAGAAGTGTGCATAAGAAATATGTAAAGGGAAAGAAGTGTGCATAAGAAATATGTAAAGGGAAAGAAGTGTGCATAAGAAATATGTAAAGGGAAAGAAGTGTGCATAAGAAATATGTAAAGGGAAAGAAGTGTGCATAAGAAATATGTAAAGGGAAAGAAGTGTGCATAAGAAATATGTAAAGGGAAAGAAGTGTGCATAAGAAATATGTAAAGGGAAAGAAGTGTGCATAAGAAATATGTAAAGGGAAAGAAGTGTGCATAAGAAATATGTAAAGGGAAAGAAGTGTGCATAAGAAATATGTAAAGGGAAAGAAGTGTGCATAAGAAATATGTAAAGGGAAAGAAGTGTGCATAAGAAATATGTAAAGGGAAAGAAGTGTGCATAAGAAATATGTAAAGGGAAAGAAGTGTGCATAAGAAATATGTAAAGGGAAAGAAGTGTGCATAAGAAATATGTAAAGGGAAAGAAGTGTGCATAAGAAATATGTAAAGGGAAAGAAGTGTGCATAAGAAATATGTAAAGGGAAAGAAGTGTGCATAAGAAATATGTAAAGGGAAAGAAGTGTGCATAAGAAATATGTAAAGGGAAAGAAGTGTGCATAAGAAATATGTAAAGGGAAAGAAGTGTGCATAAGAAATATGTAAAGGGAAAGAAGTGTGCATAAGAAATATGTAAAGGGAAAGAAGTGTGCATAAGAAATATGTAAAGGGAAAGAAGTGTGCATAAGAAATATGTAAAGGGAAAGAAGTGTGCATAAGAAATATGTAAAGGGAAAGAAGTGTGCATAAGAAATATGTAAAGGGAAAGAAGTGTGCATAAGAAATATGTAAAGGGAAAGAAGTGTGCATAAGAAATATGTAAAGGGAAAGAAGTGTGCATAAGAAATATGTAAAGGGAAAGAAGTGTGCATAAGAAATATGTAAAGGGAAAGAAGTGTGCATAAGAAATATGTAAAGGGAAAGAAGTGTGCATAAGAAATATGTAAAGGGAAAGAAGTGTGCATAAGAAATATGTAAAGGGAAAGAAGTGTGCATAAGAAATATGTAAAGGGAAAGAAGTGTGCATAAGAAATATGTAAAGGGAAAGAAGTGTGCATAAGAAATATGTAAAGGGAAAGAAGTGTGCATAAGAAATATGTAAAGGGAAAGAAGTGTGCATAAGAAATATGTAAAGGGAAAGAAGTGTGCATAAGAAATATGTAAAGGGAAAGAAGTGTGCATAAGAAATATGTAAAGGGAAAGAAGTGTGCATAAGAAATATGTAAAGGGAAAGAAGTGTGCATAAGAAATATGTAAAGGGAAAGAAGTGTGCATAAGAAATATGTAAAGGGAAAGAAGTGTGCATAAGAAATATGTAAAGGGAAAGAAGTGTGCATAAGAAATATGTAAAGGGAAAGAAGTGTGCATAAGAAATATGTAAAGGGAAAGAAGTGTGCATAAGAAATATGTAAAGGGAAAGAAGTGTGCATAAGAAATATGTAAAGGGAAAGAAGTGTGCATAAGAAATATGTAAAGGGAAAGAAGTGTGCATAAGAAATATGTAAAGGGAAAGAAGTGTGCATAAGAAATATGTAAAGGGAAAGAAGTGTGCATAAGAAATATGTAAAGGGAAAGAAGTGTGCATAAGAAATATGTAAAGGGAAAGAAGTGTGCATAAGAAATATGTAAAGGGAAAGAAGTGTGCATAAGAAATATGTAAAGGGAAAGAAGTGTGCATAAGAAATATGTAAAGGGAAAGAAGTGTGCATAAGAAATATGTAAAGGGAAAGAAGTGTGCATAAGAAATATGTAAAGGGAAAGAAGTGTGCATAAGAAATATGTAAAGGGAAAGAAGTGTGCATAAGAAATATGTAAAGGGAAAGAAGTGTGCATAAGAAATATGTAAAGGGAAAGAAGTGTGCATAAGAAATATGTAAAGGGAAAGAAGTGTGCATAAGAAATATGTAAAGGGAAAGAAGTGTGCATAAGAAATATGTAAAGGGAAAGAAGTGTGCATAAGAAATATGTAAAGGGAAAGAAGTGTGCATAAGAAATATGTAAAGGGAAAGAAGTGTGCATAAGAAATATGTAAAGGGAAAGAAGTGTGCATAAGAAATATGTAAAGGGAAAGAAGTGTGCATAAGAAATATGTAAAGGGAAAGAAGTGTGCATAAGAAATATGTAAAGGGAAAGAAGTGTGCATAAGAAATATGTAAAGGGAAAGAAGTGTGCATAAGAAATATGTAAAGGGAAAGAAGTGTGCATAAGAAATATGTAAAGGGAAAGAAGTGTGCATAAGAAATATGTAAAGGGAAAGAAGTGTGCATAAGAAATATGTAAAGGGAAAGAAGTGTGCATAAGAAATATGTAAAGGGAAAGAAGTGTGCATAAGAAATATGTAAAGGGAAAGAAGTGTGCATAAGAAATATGTAAAGGGAAAGAAGTGTGCATAAGAAATATGTAAAGGGAAAGAAGTGTGCATAAGAAATATGTAAAGGGAAAGAAGTGTGCATAAGAAATATGTAAAGGGAAAGAAGTGTGCATAAGAAATATGTAAAGGGAAAGAAGTGTGCATAAGAAATATGTAAAGGGAAAGAAGTGTGCATAAGAAATATGTAAAGGGAAAGAAGTGTGCATAAGAAATATGTAAAGGGAAAGAAGTGTGCATAAGAAATATGTAAAGGGAAAGAAGTGTGCATAAGAAATATGTAAAGGGAAAGAAGTGTGCATAAGAAATATGTAAAGGGAAAGAAGTGTGCATAAGAAATATGTAAAGGGAAAGAAGTGTGCATAAGAAATATGTAAAGGGAAAGAAGTGTGCATAAGAAATATGTAAAGGGAAAGAAGTGTGCATAAGAAATATGTAAAGGGAAAGAAGTGTGCATAAGAAATATGTAAAGGGAAAGAAGTGTGCATAAGAAATATGTAAAGGGAAAGAAGTGTGCATAAGAAATATGTAAAGGGAAAGAAGTGTGCATAAGAAATATGTAAAGGGAAAGAAGTGTGCATAAGAAATATGTAAAGGGAAAGAAGTGTGCATAAGAAATATGTAAAGGGAAAGAAGTGTGCATAAGAAATATGTAAAGGGAAAGAAGTGTGCATAAGAAATATGTAAAGGGAAAGAAGTGTGCATAAGAAATATGTAAAGGGAAAGAAGTGTGCATAAGAAATATGTAAAGGGAAAGAAGTGTGCATAAGAAATATGTAAAGGGAAAGAAGTGTGCATAAGAAATATGTAAAGGGAAAGAAGTGTGCATAAGAAATATGTAAAGGGAAAGAAGTGTGCATAAGAAATATGTAAAGGGAAAGAAGTGTGCATAAGAAATATGTAAAGGGAAAGAAGTGTGCATAAGAAATATGTAAAGGGAAAGAAGTGTGCATAAGAAATATGTAAAGGGAAAGAAGTGTGCATAAGAAATATGTAAAGGGAAAGAAGTGTGCATAAGAAATATGTAAAGGGAAAGAAGTGTGCATAAGAAATATGTAAAGGGAAAGAAGTGTGCATAAGAAATATGTAAAGGGAAAGAAGTGTGCATAAGAAATATGTAAAGGGAAAGAAGTGTGCATAAGAAATATGTAAAGGGAAAGAAGTGTGCATAAGAAATATGTAAAGGGAAAGAAGTGTGCATAAGAAATATGTAAAGGGAAAGAAGTGTGCATAAGAAATATGTAAAGGGAAAGAAGTGTGCATAAGAAATATGTAAAGGGAAAGAAGTGTGCATAAGAAATATGTAAAGGGAAAGAAGTGTGCATAAGAAATATGTAAAGGGAAAGAAGTGTGCATAAGAAATATGTAAAGGGAAAGAAGTGTGCATAAGAAATATGTAAAGGGAAAGAAGTGTGCATAAGAAATATGTAAAGGGAAAGAAGTGTGCATAAGAAATATGTAAAGGGAAAGAAGTGTGCATAAGAAATATGTAAAGGGAAAGAAGTGTGCATAAGAAATATGTAAAGGGAAAGAAGTGTGCATAAGAAATATGTAAAGGGAAAGAAGTGTGCATAAGAAATATGTAAAGGGAAAGAAGTGTGCATAAGAAATATGTAAAGGGAAAGAAGTGTGCATAAGAAATATGTAAAGGGAAAGAAGTGTGCATAAGAAATATGTAAAGGGAAAGAAGTGTGCATAAGAAATATGTAAAGGGAAAGAAGTGTGCATAAGAAATATGTAAAGGGAAAGAAGTGTGCATAAGAAATATGTAAAGGGAAAGAAGTGTGCATAAGAAATATGTAAAGGGAAAGAAGTGTGCATAAGAAATATGTAAAGGGAAAGAAGTGTGCATAAGAAATATGTAAAGGGAAAGAAGTGTGCATAAGAAATATGTAAAGGGAAAGAAGTGTGCATAAGAAATATGTAAAGGGAAAGAAGTGTGCATAAGAAATATGTAAAGGGAAAGAAGTGTGCATAAGAAATATGTAAAGGGAAAGAAGTGTGCATAAGAAATATGTAAAGGGAAAGAAGTGTGCATAAGAAATATGTAAAGGGAAAGAAGTGTGCATAAGAAATATGTAAAGGGAAAGAAGTGTGCATAAGAAATATGTAAAGGGAAAGAAGTGTGCATAAGAAATATGTAAAGGGAAAGAAGTGTGCATAAGAAATATGTAAAGGGAAAGAAGTGTGCATAAGAAATATGTAAAGGGAAAGAAGTGTGCATAAGAAATATGTAAAGGGAAAGAAGTGTGCATAAGAAATATGTAAAGGGAAAGAAGTGTGCATAAGAAATATGTAAAGGGAAAGAAGTGTGCATAAGAAATATGTAAAGGGAAAGAAGTGTGCATAAGAAATATGTAAAGGGAAAGAAGTGTGCATAAGAAATATGTAAAGGGAAAGAAGTGTGCATAAGAAATATGTAAAGGGAAAGAAGTGTGCATAAGAAATATGTAAAGGGAAAGAAGTGTGCATAAGAAATATGTAAAGGGAAAGAAGTGTGCATAAGAAATATGTAAAGGGAAAGAAGTGTGCATAAGAAATATGTAAAGGGAAAGAAGTGTGCATAAGAAATATGTAAAGGGAAAGAAGTGTGCATAAGAAATATGTAAAGGGAAAGAAGTGTGCATAAGAAATATGTAAAGGGAAAGAAGTGTGCATAAGAAATATGTAAAGGGAAAGAAGTGTGCATAAGAAATATGTAAAGGGAAAGAAGTGTGCATAAGAAATATGTAAAGGGAAAGAAGTGTGCATAAGAAATATGTAAAGGGAAAGAAGTGTGCATAAGAAATATGTAAAGGGAAAGAAGTGTGCATAAGAAATATGTAAAGGGAAAGAAGTGTGCATAAGAAATATGTAAAGGGAAAGAAGTGTGCATAAGAAATATGTAAAGGGAAAGAAGTGTGCATAAGAAATATGTAAAGGGAAAGAAGTGTGCATAAGAAATATGTAAAGGGAAAGAAGTGTGCATAAGAAATATGTAAAGGGAAAGAAGTGTGCATAAGAAATATGTAAAGGGAAAGAAGTGTGCATAAGAAATATGTAAAGGGAAAGAAGTGTGCATAAGAAATATGTAAAGGGAAAGAAGTGTGCATAAGAAATATGTAAAGGGAAAGAAGTGTGCATAAGAAATATGTAAAGGGAAAGAAGTGTGCATAAGAAATATGTAAAGGGAAAGAAGTGTGCATAAGAAATATGTAAAGGGAAAGAAGTGTGCATAAGAAATATGTAAAGGGAAAGAAGTGTGCATAAGAAATATGTAAAGGGAAAGAAGTGTGCATAAGAAATATGTAAAGGGAAAGAAGTGTGCATAAGAAATATGTAAAGGGAAAGAAGTGTGCATAAGAAATATGTAAAGGGAAAGAAGTGTGCATAAGAAATATGTAAAGGGAAAGAAGTGTGCATAAGAAATATGTAAAGGGAAAGAAGTGTGCATAAGAAATATGTAAAGGGAAAGAAGTGTGCATAAGAAATATGTAAAGGGAAAGAAGTGTGCATAAGAAATATGTAAAGGGAAAGAAGTGTGCATAAGAAATATGTAAAGGGAAAGAAGTGTGCATAAGAAATATGTAAAGGGAAAGAAGTGTGCATAAGAAATATGTAAAGGGAAAGAAGTGTGCATAAGAAATATGTAAAGGGAAAGAAGTGTGCATAAGAAATATGTAAAGGGAAAGAAGTGTGCATAAGAAATATGTAAAGGGAAAGAAGTGTGCATAAGAAATATGTAAAGGGAAAGAAGTGTGCATAAGAAATATGTAAAGGGAAAGAAGTGTGCATAAGAAATATGTAAAGGGAAAGAAGTGTGCATAAGAAATATGTAAAGGGAAAGAAGTGTGCATAAGAAATATGTAAAGGGAAAGAAGTGTGCATAAGAAATATGTAAAGGGAAAGAAGTGTGCATAAGAAATATGTAAAGGGAAAGAAGTGTGCATAAGAAATATGTAAAGGGAAAGAAGTGTGCATAAGAAATATGTAAAGGGAAAGAAGTGTGCATAAGAAATATGTAAAGGGAAAGAAGTGTGCATAAGAAATATGTAAAGGGAAAGAAGTGTGCATAAGAAATATGTAAAGGGAAAGAAGTGTGCATAAGAAATATGTAAAGGGAAAGAAGTGTGCATAAGAAATATGTAAAGGGAAAGAAGTGTGCATAAGAAATATGTAAAGGGAAAGAAGTGTGCATAAGAAATATGTAAAGGGAAAGAAGTGTGCATAAGAAATATGTAAAGGGAAAGAAGTGTGCATAAGAAATATGTAAAGGGAAAGAAGTGTGCATAAGAAATATGTAAAGGGAAAGAAGTGTGCATAAGAAATATGTAAAGGGAAAGAAGTGTGCATAAGAAATATGTAAAGGGAAAGAAGTGTGCATAAGAAATATGTAAAGGGAAAGAAGTGTGCATAAGAAATATGTAAAGGGAAAGAAGTGTGCATAAGAAATATGTAAAGGGAAAGAAGTGTGCATAAGAAATATGTAAAGGGAAAGAAGTGTGCATAAGAAATATGTAAAGGGAAAGAAGTGTGCATAAGAAATATGTAAAGGGAAAGAAGTGTGCATAAGAAATATGTAAAGGGAAAGAAGTGTGCATAAGAAATATGTAAAGGGAAAGAAGTGTGCATAAGAAGGAAGAGTGCATAAGAATGTAAAGGGAAAGAAGTGTGCATAAGAAATATGTAAAGGGAAAGAAGTGTGCATAAGAAATATGTAAAGGGAAAGAAGTGTGCATAAGAAATATGTAAAGGGAAAGAAGTGTGCATAAGAAATATGTAAAGGGAAAGAAGTGTGCATAAGAAATATGTAAAGGGAAAGAAGTGTGCATAAGAAATATGTAAAGGGAAAGAAGTGTGCATAAGAAATATGTAAAGGGAAAGAAGTGTGCATAAGAAATATGTAAAGGGAAAGAAGTGTGCATAAGAAATATGTAAAGGGAAAGAAGTGTGCATAAGAAATATGTAAAGGGAAAGAAGTGTGCATAAGAAATATGTAAAGGGAAAGAAGTGTGCATAAGAAATATGTAAAGGGAAAGAAGTGTGCATAAGAAATATGTAAAGGGAAAGAAGTGTGCATAAGAAATATGTAAAGGGAAAGAAGTGTGCATAAGAAATATGTAAAGGGAAAGAAGTGTGCATAAGAAATATGTAAAGGGAAAGAAGTGTGCATAAGAAATATGTAAAGGGAAAGAAGTGTGCATAAGAAATATGTAAAGGGAAAGAAGTGTGCATAAGAAATATGTAAAGGGAAAGAAGTGTGCATAAGAAATATGTAAAGGGAAAGAAGTGTGCATAAGAAATATGTAAAGGGAAAGAAGTGTGCATAAGAAATATGTAAAGGGAAAGAAGTGTGCATAAGAAATATGTAAAGGGAAAGAAGTGTGCATAAGAAATATGTAAAGGGAAAGAAGTGTGCATAAGAAATATGTAAAGGGAAAGAAGTGTGCATAAGAAATATGTAAAGGGAAAGAAGTGTGCATAAGAAATATGTAAAGGGAAAGAAGTGTGCATAAGAAATATGTAAAGGGAAAGAAGTGTGCATAAGAAATATGTAAAGGGAAAGAAGTGTGCATAAGAAATATGTAAAGGGAAAGAAGTGTGCATAAGAAATATGTAAAGGGAAAGAAGTGTGCATAAGAAATATGTAAAGGGAAAGAAGTGTGCATAAGAAATATGTAAAGGGAAAGAAGTGTGCATAAGAAATATGTAAAGGGAAAGAAGTGTGCATAAGAAATATGTAAAGGGAAAGAAGTGTGCATAAGAAATATGTAAAGGGAAAGAAGTGTGCATAAGAAATATGTAAAGGGAAAGAAGTGTGCATAAGAAATATGTAAAGGGAAAGAAGTGTGCATAAGAAATATGTAAAGGGAAAGAAGTGTGCATAAGAAATATGTAAAGGGAAAGAAGTGTGCATAAGAAATATGTAAAGGGAAAGAAGTGTGCATAAGAAATATGTAAAGGGAAAGAAGTGTGCATAAGAAATATGTAAAGGGAAAGAAGTGTGCATAAGAAATATGTAAAGGGAAAGAAGTGTGCATAAGAAATATGTAAAGGGAAAGAAGTGTGCATAAGAAATATGTAAAGGGAAAGAAGTGTGCATAAGAAATATGTAAAGGGAAAGAAGTGTGCATAAGAAATATGTAAAGGGAAAGAAGTGTGCATAAGAAATATGTAAAGGGAAAGAAGTGTGCATAAGAAATATGTAAAGGGAAAGAAGTGTGCATAAGAAATATGTAAAGGGAAAGAAGTGTGCATAAGAAATATGTAAAGGGAAAGAAGTGTGCATAAGAAATATGTAAAGGGAAAGAAGTGTGCATAAGAAATATGTAAAGGGAAAGAAGTGTGCATAAGAAATATGTAAAGGGAAAGAAGTGTGCATAAGAAATATGTAAAGGGAAAGAAGTGTGCATAAGAAATATGTAAAGGGAAAGAAGTGTGCATAAGAAATATGTAAAGGGAAAGAAGTGTGCATAAGAAATATGTAAAGGGAAAGAAGTGTGCATAAGAAATATGTAAAGGGAAAGAAGTGTGCATAAGAAATATGTAAAGGGAAAGAAGTGTGCATAAGAAATATGTAAAGGGAAAGAAGTGTGCATAAGAAATATGTAAAGGGAAAGAAGTGTGCATAAGAAATATGTAAAGGGAAAGAAGTGTGCATAAGAAATATGTAAAGGGAAAGAAGTGTGCATAAGAAATATGTAAAGGGAAAGAAGTGTGCATAAGAAATATGTAAAGGGAAAGAAGTGTGCATAAGAAATATGTAAAGGGAAAGAAGTGTGCATAAGAAATATGTAAAGGGAAAGAAGTGTGCATAAGAAATATGTAAAGGGAAAGAAGTGTGCATAAGAAATATGTAAAGGGAAAGAAGTGTGCATAAGAAATATGTAAAGGGAAAGAAGTGTGCATAAGAAATATGTAAAGGGAAAGAAGTGTGCATAAGAAATATGTAAAGGGAAAGAAGTGTGCATAAGAAATATGTAAAGGGAAAGAAGTGTGCATAAGAAATATGTAAAGGGAAAGAAGTGTGCATAAGAAATATGTAAAGGGAAAGAAGTGTGCATAAGAAATATGTAAAGGGAAAGAAGTGTGCATAAGAAATATGTAAAGGGAAAGAAGTGTGCATAAGAAATATGTAAAGGGAAAGAAGTGTGCATAAGAAATATGTAAAGGGAAAGAAGTGTGCATAAGAAATATGTAAAGGGAAAGAAGTGTGCATAAGAAATATGTAAAGGGAAAGAAGTGTGCATAAGAAATATGTAAAGGGAAAGAAGTGTGCATAAGAAATATGTAAAGGGAAAGAAGTGTGCATAAGAAATATGTAAAGGGAAAGAAGTGTGCATAAGAAATATGTAAAGGGAAAGAAGTGTGCATAAGAAATATGTAAAGGGAAAGAAGTGTGCATAAGAAATATGTAAAGGGAAAGAAGTGTGCATAAGAAATATGTAAAGGGAAAGAAGTGTGCATAAGAAATATGTAAAGGGAAAGAAGTGTGCATAAGAAATATGTAAAGGGAAAGAAGTGTGCATAAGAAATATGTAAAGGGAAAGAAGTGTGCATAAGAAATATGTAAAGGGAAAGAAGTGTGCATAAGAAATATGTAAAGGGAAAGAAGTGTGCATAAGAAATATGTAAAGGGAAAGAAGTGTGCATAAGAAATATGTAAAGGGAAAGAAGTGTGCATAAGAAATATGTAAAGGGAAAGAAGTGTGCATAAGAAATATGTAAAGGGAAAGAAGTGTGCATAAGAAATATGTAAAGGGAAAGAAGTGTGCATAAGAAATATGTAAAGGGAAAGAAGTGTGCATAAGAAATATGTAAAGGGAAAGAAGTGTGCATAAGAAATATGTAAAGGGAAAGAAGTGTGCATAAGAAATATGTAAAGGGAAAGAAGTGTGCATAAGAAATATGTAAAGGGAAAGAAGTGTGCATAAGAAATATGTAAAGGGAAAGAAGTGTGCATAAGAAATATGTAAAGGGAAAGAAGTGTGCATAAGAAATATGTAAAGGGAAAGAAGTGTGCATAAGAAATATGTAAAGGGAAAGAAGTGTGCATAAGAAATATGTAAAGGGAAAGAAGTGTGCATAAGAAATATGTAAAGGGAAAGAAGTGTGCATAAGAAATATGTAAAGGGAAAGAAGTGTGCATAAGAAATATGTAAAGGGAAAGAAGTGTGCATAAGAAATATGTAAAGGGAAAGAAGTGTGCATAAGAAATATGTAAAGGGAAAGAAGTGTGCATAAGAAATATGTAAAGGGAAAGAAGTGTGCATAAGAAATATGTAAAGGGAAAGAAGTGTGCATAAGAAATATGTAAAGGGAAAGAAGTGTGCATAAGAAATATGTAAAGGGAAAGAAGTGTGCATAAGAAATATGTAAAGGGAAAGAAGTGTGCATAAGAAATATGTAAAGGGAAAGAAGTGTGCATAAGAAATATGTAAAGGGAAAGAAGTGTGCATAAGAAATATGTAAAGGGAAAGAAGTGTGCATAAGAAATATGTAAAGGGAAAGAAGTGTGCATAAGAAATATGTAAAGGGAAAGAAGTGTGCATAAGAAATATGTAAAGGGAAAGAAGTGTGCATAAGAAATATGTAAAGGGAAAGAAGTGTGCATAAGAAATATGTAAAGGGAAAGAAGTGTGCATAAGAAATATGTAAAGGGAAAGAAGTGTGCATAAGAAATATGTAAAGGGAAAGAAGTGTGCATAAGAAATATGTAAAGGGAAAGAAGTGTGCATAAGAAATATGTAAAGGGAAAGAAGTGTGCATAAGAAATATGTAAAGGGAAAGAAGTGTGCATAAGAAATATGTAAAGGGAAAGAAGTGTGCATAAGAAATATGTAAAGGGAAAGAAGTGTGCATAAGAAAT
>JBAIAA010001648.1:0-28685 GCA_037893245.1 Crossaster papposus
TAGGGGTGTAACATGTGGCTGCGGTCACTTTTTTGTGCATGCCCAACGTCGTGGGACGTTTGGTTTAAGCGCAGTGCCAATTTTTAAATTAGATTTTTAAATTTGCGATATTCGCCCTAAAAGTGAGCGTATAGGGTGTAACATGTGGCTGCGGTCACTTTTTTGTGCATGCCCAACGTCGTGGGACGTTTGGTTTAAGCGCAGTGCCAATTTTTAAATTAGATTTTTAAATTTGCGATATTCGCCCTAAAAGTGAGCGTATAGGGTGTAACATGTGGCTGCGGTCACTTTTTTGTGCATGCCCAACGTCGTGGGACGTTTGGTTTAAGCGCAGTGCCAATTTTTAAATTAGATTTTTAAATTTGCGATATTCGCCCTAAAAGTGAGCGTATAGGGTGTAACATGTGGCTGCGGTCACTTTTTTGTGCATGCCCAACGTCGTGGGACGTTTGGTTTAAGCGCAGTGCCAATTTTTAAATTAGATTTTTAAATTTGCGATATTCGCCCTAAAAGTGAGCGTATAGGGTGTAACATGTGGCTGCGGTCACTTTTTTGTGCATGCCCAACGTCGTGGGACGTTTGGTTTAAGCGCAGTGCCAATTTTTAAATTAGATTTTTAAATTTGCGATATTCGCCCTAAAAGTGAGCGTATAGGGTGTAACATGTGGCTGCGGTCACTTTTTTGTGCATGCCCAACGTCGTGGGACGTTTGGTTTAAGCGCAGTGCCAATTTTTAAATTAGATTTTTAAATTTGCGATATTCGCCCTAAAAGTGAGCGTATAGGGTGTAACATGTGGCTGCGGTCACTTTTTTGTGCATGCCCAACGTCGTGGGACGTTTGGTTTAAGCGCAGTGCCAATTTTTAAATTAGATTTTTAAATTTGCGATATTCGCCCTAAAAGTGAGCGTATAGGGTGTAACATGTGGCTGCGGTCACTTTTTTGTGCATGCCCAACGTCGTGGGACGTTTGGTTTAAGCGCAGTGCCAATTTTTAAATTAGATTTTTAAATTTGCGATATTCGCCCTAAAAGTGAGCGTATAGGGTGTAACATGTGGCTGCGGTCACTTTTTTGTGCATGCCCAACGTCGTGGGACGTTTGGTTTAAGCGCAGTGCCAATTTTTAAATTAGATTTTTAAATTTGCGATATTCGCCCTAAAAGTGAGCGTATAGGGTGTAACATGTGGCTGCGGTCACTTTTTTGTGCATGCCCAACGTCGTGGGACGTTTGGTTTAAGCGCAGTGCCAATTTTTAAATTAGATTTTTAAATTTGCGATATTCGCCCTAAAAGTGAGCGTATAGGGTGTAACATGTGGCTGCGGTCACTTTTTTGTGCATGCCCAACGTCGTGGGACGTTTGGTTTAAGCGCAGTGCCAATTTTTAAATTAGATTTTTAAATTTGCGATATTCGCCCTAAAAGTGAGCGTATAGGGTGTAACATGTGGCTGCGGTCACTTTTTTGTGCATGCCCAACGTCGTGGGACGTTTGGTTTAAGCGCAGTGCCAATTTTTAAATTAGATTTTTAAATTTGCGATATTCGCCCTAAAAGTGAGCGTATAGGGTGTAACATGTGGCTGCGGTCACTTTTTTGTGCATGCCCAACGTCGTGGGACGTTTGGTTTAAGCGCAGTGCCAATTTTTAAATTAGATTTTTAAATTTGCGATATTCGCCCTAAAAGTGAGCGTATAGGGTGTAACATGTGGCTGCGGTCACTTTTTTGTGCATGCCCAACGTCGTGGGACGTTTGGTTTAAGCGCAGTGCCAATTTTTAAATTAGATTTTTAAATTTGCGATATTCGCCCTAAAAGTGAGCGTATAGGGTGTAACATGTGGCTGCGGTCACTTTTTTGTGCATGCCCAACGTCGTGGGACGTTTGGTTTAAGCGCAGTGCCAATTTTTAAATTAGATTTTTAAATTTGCGATATTCGCCCTAAAAGTGAGCGTATAGGGTGTAACATGTGGCTGCGGTCACTTTTTTGTGCATGCCCAACGTCGTGGGACGTTTGGTTTAAGCGCAGTGCCAATTTTTAAATTAGATTTTTAAATTTGCGATATTCGCCCTAAAAGTGAGCGTATAGGGTGTAACATGTGGCTGCGGTCACTTTTTTGTGCATGCCCAACGTCGTGGGACGTTTGGTTTAAGCGCAGTGCCAATTTTTAAATTAGATTTTTAAATTTGCGATATTCGCCCTAAAAGTGAGCGTATAGGGTGTAACATGTGGCTGCGGTCACTTTTTTGTGCATGCCCAACGTCGTGGGACGTTTGGTTTAAGCGCAGTGCCAATTTTTAAATTAGATTTTTAAATTTGCGATATTCGCCCTAAAAGTGAGCGTATAGGGTGTAACATGTGGCTGCGGTCACTTTTTTGTGCATGCCCAACGTCGTGGGACGTTTGGTTTAAGCGCAGTGCCAATTTTTAAATTAGATTTTTAAATTTGCGATATTCGCCCTAAAAGTGAGCGTATAGGGTGTAACATGTGGCTGCGGTCACTTTTTTGTGCATGCCCAACGTCGTGGGACGTTTGGTTTAAGCGCAGTGCCAATTTTTAAATTAGATTTTTAAATTTGCGATATTCGCCCTAAAAGTGAGCGTATAGGGTGTAACATGTGGCTGCGGTCACTTTTTTGTGCATGCCCAACGTCGTGGGACGTTTGGTTTAAGCGCAGTGCCAATTTTTAAATTAGATTTTTAAATTTGCGATATTCGCCCTAAAAGTGAGCGTATAGGGTGTAACATGTGGCTGCGGTCACTTTTTTGTGCATGCCCAACGTCGTGGGACGTTTGGTTTAAGCGCAGTGCCAATTTTTAAATTAGATTTTTAAATTTGCGATATTCGCCCTAAAAGTGAGCGTATAGGGTGTAACATGTGGCTGCGGTCACTTTTTTGTGCATGCCCAACGTCGTGGGACGTTTGGTTTAAGCGCAGTGCCAATTTTTAAATTAGATTTTTAAATTTGCGATATTCGCCCTAAAAGTGAGCGTATAGGGTGTAACATGTGGCTGCGGTCACTTTTTTGTGCATGCCCAACGTCGTGGGACGTTTGGTTTAAGCGCAGTGCCAATTTTTAAATTAGATTTTTAAATTTGCGATATTCGCCCTAAAAGTGAGCGTATAGGGTGTAACATGTGGCTGCGGTCACTTTTTTGTGCATGCCCAACGTCGTGGGACGTTTGGTTTAAGCGCAGTGCCAATTTTTAAATTAGATTTTTAAATTTGCGATATTCGCCCTAAAAGTGAGCGTATAGGGTGTAACATGTGGCTGCGGTCACTTTTTTGTGCATGCCCAACGTCGTGGGACGTTTGGTTTAAGCGCAGTGCCAATTTTTAAATTAGATTTTTAAATTTGCGATATTCGCCCTAAAAGTGAGCGTATAGGGTGTAACATGTGGCTGCGGTCACTTTTTTGTGCATGCCCAACGTCGTGGGACGTTTGGTTTAAGCGCAGTGCCAATTTTTAAATTAGATTTTTAAATTTGCGATATTCGCCCTAAAAGTGAGCGTATAGGGTGTAACATGTGGCTGCGGTCACTTTTTTGTGCATGCCCAACGTCGTGGGACGTTTGGTTTAAGCGCAGTGCCAATTTTTAAATTAGATTTTTAAATTTGCGATATTCGCCCTAAAAGTGAGCGTATAGGGTGTAACATGTGGCTGCGGTCACTTTTTTGTGCATGCCCAACGTCGTGGGACGTTTGGTTTAAGCGCAGTGCCAATTTTTAAATTAGATTTTTAAATTTGCGATATTCGCCCTAAAAGTGAGCGTATAGGGTGTAACATGTGGCTGCGGTCACTTTTTTGTGCATGCCCAACGTCGTGGGACGTTTGGTTTAAGCGCAGTGCCAATTTTTAAATTAGATTTTTAAATTTGCGATATTCGCCCTAAAAGTGAGCGTATAGGGTGTAACATGTGGCTGCGGTCACTTTTTTGTGCATGCCCAACGTCGTGGGACGTTTGGTTTAAGCGCAGTGCCAATTTTTAAATTAGATTTTTAAATTTGCGATATTCGCCCTAAAAGTGAGCGTATAGGGTGTAACATGTGGCTGCGGTCACTTTTTTGTGCATGCCCAACGTGTGGGACGTTTGGTTTAAGCGCAGTGCCAATTTTTAAATTAGATTTTTAAATTTGCGATATTCGCCCTAAAAGTGAGCGTATAGGGTGTAACATGTGGCTGCGGTCACTTTTTTGTGCATGCCCAACGTCGTGGGACGTTTGGTTTAAGCGCAGTGCCAATTTTTAAATTAGATTTTTAAATTTGCGATATTCGCCCTAAAAGTGAGCGTATAGGGTGTAACATGTGGCTGCGGTCACTTTTTTGTGCATGCCCAACGTCGTGGGACGTTTGGTTTAAGCGCAGTGCCAATTTTTAAATTAGATTTTTAAATTTGCGATATTCGCCCTAAAAGTGAGCGTATAGGGTGTAACATGTGGCTGCGGTCACTTTTTTGTGCATGCCCAACGTCGTGGGACGTTTGGTTTAAGCGCAGTGCCAATTTTTAAATTAGATTTTTAAATTTGCGATATTCGCCCTAAAAGTGAGCGTATAGGGTGTAACATGTGGCTGCGGTCACTTTTTTGTGCATGCCCAACGTCGTGGGACGTTTGGTTTAAGCGCAGTGCCAATTTTTAAATTAGATTTTTAAATTTGCGATATTCGCCCTAAAAGTGAGCGTATAGGGTGTAACATGTGGCTGCGGTCACTTTTTTGTGCATGCCCAACGTCGTGGGACGTTTGGTTTAAGCGCAGTGCCAATTTTTAAATTAGATTTTTAAATTTGCGATATTCGCCCTAAAAGTGAGCGTATAGGGTGTAACATGTGGCTGCGGTCACTTTTTTGTGCATGCCCAACGTCGTGGGACGTTTGGTTTAAGCGCAGTGCCAATTTTTAAATTAGATTTTTAAATTTGCGATATTCGCCCTAAAAGTGAGCGTATAGGGTGTAACATGTGGCTGCGGTCACTTTTTTGTGCATGCCCAACGTCGTGGGACGTTTGGTTTAAGCGCAGTGCCAATTTTTAAATTAGATTTTTAAATTTGCGATATTCGCCCTAAAAGTGAGCGTATAGGGTGTAACATGTGGCTGCGGTCACTTTTTTGTGCATGCCCAACGTCGTGGGACGTTTGGTTTAAGCGCAGTGCCAATTTTTAAATTAGATTTTTAAATTTGCGATATTCGCCCTAAAAGTGACGCGTATAGGGTGTAACATGTGGCTGCGGTCACTTTTTTGTGCATGCCCAACGTCGTGGGACGTTTGGTTTAAGCGCAGTGCCAATTTTTAAATTAGATTTTTAAATTTGCGATATTCGCCCTAAAAGTGAGCGTATAGGGTGTAACATGTGGCTGCGGTACTACTTTTTTGTGCATGCCCAACGTCGTGGGACGTTTGGTTTAAGCGCAGTGCCAATTTTTAAATTAGATTTTTAAATTTGCGATATTCGCCCTAAAAGTGAGCGTATAGGGTGTAACATGTGGCTGCGGTCACTTTTTTGTGCATGCCCAACGTCGTGGGACGTTTGGTTTAAGCGCAGTGCCAATTTTTAAATTAGATTTTTAAATTTGCGATATTCGCCCTAAAAGTGAGCGTATAGGGTGTAACATGTGGCTGCGGTCACTTTTTTGTGCATGCCCAACGTCGTGGGACGTTTGGTTTAAGCGCAGTGCCAATTTTTAAATTAGATTTTTAAATTTGCGATATTCGCCCTAAAAGTGAGCGTATAGGGTGTAACATGTGGCTGCGGTCACTTTTTTGTGCATGCCCAACGTCGTGGGACGTTTGGTTTAAGCGCAGTGCCAATTTTTAAATTAGATTTTTAAATTTGCGATATTCGCCCTAAAAGTGAGCGTATAGGGTGTAACATGTGGCTGCGGTCACTTTTTTGTGCATGCCCAACGTCGTGGGACGTTTGGTTTAAGCGCAGTGCCAATTTTTAAATTAGATTTTTAAATTTGCGATATTCGCCCTAAAAGTGAGCGTATAGGGTGTAACATGTGGCTGCGGTCACTTTTTTGTGCATGCCCAACGTCGTGGGACGTTTGGTTTAAGCGCAGTGCCAATTTTTAAATTAGATTTTTAAATTTGCGATATTCGCCCTAAAAGTGAGCGTATAGGGTGTAACATGTGGCTGCGGTCACTTTTTTGTGCATGCCCAACGTCGTGGGACGTTTGGTTTAAGCGCAGTGCCAATTTTTAAATTAGATTTTTAAATTTGCGATATTCGCCCTAAAAGTGAGCGTATAGGGTGTAACATGTGGCTGCGGTCACTTTTTTGTGCATGCCCAACGTCGTGGGACGTTTGGTTTAAGCGCAGTGCCAATTTTTAAATTAGATTTTTAAATTTGCGATATTCGCCCTAAAAGTGAGCGTATAGGGTGTAACATGTGGCTGCGGTCACTTTTTTGTGCATGCCCAACGTCGTGGGACGTTTGGTTTAAGCGCAGTGCCAATTTTTAAATTAGATTTTTAAATTTGCGATATTCGCCCTAAAAGTGAGCGTATAGGGTGTAACATGTGGCTGCGGTCACTTTTTTGTGCATGCCCAACGTCGTGGGACGTTTGGTTTAAGCGCAGTGCCAATTTTTAAATTAGATTTTTAAATTTGCGATATTCGCCCTAAAAGTGAGCGTATAGGGTGTAACATGTGGCTGCGGTCACTTTTTTGTGCATGCCCAACGTCGTGGGACGTTTGGTTTAAGCGCAGTGCCAATTTTTAAATTAGATTTTTAAATTTGCGATATTCGCCCTAAAAGTGAGCGTATAGGGTGTAACATGTGGCTGCGGTCACTTTTTTGTGCATGCCCAACGTCGTGGGACGTTTGGTTTAAGCGCAGTGCCAATTTTTAAATTAGATTTTTAAATTTGCGATATTCGCCCTAAAAGTGAGCGTATAGGGTGTAACATGTGGCTGCGGTCACTTTTTTGTGCATGCCCAACGTCGTGGGACGTTTGGTTTAAGCGCAGTGCCAATTTTTAAATTAGATTTTTAAATTTGCGATATTCGCCCTAAAAGTGAGCGTATAGGGTGTAACATGTGGCTGCGGTCACTTTTTTGTGCATGCCCAACGTCGTGGGACGTTTGGTTTAAGCGCAGTGCCAATTTTTAAATTAGATTTTTAAATTTGCGATATTCGCCCTAAAAGTGAGCGTATAGGGTGTAACATGTGGCTGCGGTCACTTTTTTGTGCATGCCCAACGTCGTGGGACGTTTGGTTTAAGCGCAGTGCCAATTTTTAAATTAGATTTTTAAATTTGCGATATTCGCCCTAAAAGTGAGCGTATAGGGTGTAACATGTGGCTGCGGTCACTTTTTTGTGCATGCCCAACGTCGTGGGACGTTTGGTTTAAGCGCAGTGCCAATTTTTAAATTAGATTTTTAAATTTGCGATATTCGCCCTAAAAGTGAGCGTATAGGGTGTAACATGTGGCTGCGGTCACTTTTTTGTGCATGCCCAACGTCGTGGGACGTTTGGTTTAAGCGCAGTGCCAATTTTTAAATTAGATTTTTAAATTTGCGATATTCGCCCTAAAAGTGAGCGTATAGGGTGTAACATGTGGCTGCGGTCACTTTTTTGTGCATGCCCAACGTCGTGGGACGTTTGGTTTAAGCGCAGTGCCCATTTTTAAATTAGATTTTTAAATTTGCGATATTCGCCCTAAAAGTGAGCGTATAGGGTGTAACATGTGGCTGCGGTCACTTTTTTGTGCATGCCCAACGTCGTGGGACGTTTGGTTTAAGCGCAGTGCCAATTTTTAAATTAGATTTTTAAATTTGCGATATTCGCCCTAAAAGTGAGCGTATAGGGTGTAACATGTGGCTGCGGTCACTTTTTTGTGCATGCCCAACGTCGTGGGACGTTTGGTTTAAGCGCAGTGCCAATTTTTAAATTAGATTTTTAAATTTGCGATATTCGCCCTAAAAGTGAGCGTATAGGGTGTAACATGTGGCTGCGGTCACTTTTTTGTGCATGCCCAACGTCGTGGGACGTTTGGTTTAAGCGCAGTGCCAATTTTTAAATTAGATTTTTAAATTTGCGATATTCGCCCTAAAAGTGAGCGTATAGGGTGTAACATGTGGCTGCGGTCACTTTTTTGTGCATGCCCAACGTCGTGGGACGTTTGGTTTAAGCGCAGTGCCAATTTTTAAATTAGATTTTTAAATTTGCGATATTCGCCCTAAAAGTGAGCGTATAGGGTGTAACATGTGGCTGCGGTCACTTTTTTGTGCATGCCCAACGTCGTGGGACGTTTGGTTTAAGCGCAGTGCCAATTTTTAAATTAGATTTTTAAATTTGCGATATTCGCCCTAAAAGTGAGCGTATAGGGTGTAACATGTGGCTGCGGTCACTTTTTTGTGCATGCCCAACGTCGTGGGACGTTTGGTTTAAGCGCAGTGCCAATTTTTAAATTAGATTTTTAAATTTGCGATATTCGCCCTAAAAGTGAGCGTATAGGGTGTAACATGTGGCTGCGGTCACTTTTTTGTGCATGCCCAACGTCGTGGGACGTTTGGTTTAAGCGCAGTGCCAATTTTTAAATTAGATTTTTAAATTTGCGATATTCGCCCTAAAAGTGAGCGTATAGGGTGTAACATGTGGCTGCGGTCACTTTTTTGTGCATGCCCAACGTCGTGGGACGTTTGGTTTAAGCGCAGTGCCAATTTTTAAATTAGATTTTTAATTTGCGATATTCGCCCTAAAAGTGAGCGTATAGGGTGTAACATGTGGCTGCGGTCACTTTTTTGTGCATGCCCAACGTCGTGGGACGTTTGGTTTAAGCGCAGTGCCCAATTTTTAAATTAGATTTTTAAATTTGCGATATTCGCCCTAAAAGTGAGCGTATAGGGTGTAACATGTGGCTGCGGTCACTTTTTTGTGCATGCCCAACGTCGTGGGACGTTTGGTTTAAGCGCAGTGCCAATTTTTAAATTAGATTTTTAAATTTGCGATATTCGCCCTAAAAGTGAGCGTATAGGGTGTAACATGTGGCTGCGGTCACTTTTTTGTGCATGCCCAACGTCGTGGGACGTTTGGTTTAAGCGCAGTGCCAATTTTTAAATTAGATTTTTAAATTGCGATATTCGCCCTAAAAGTGAGCGTATAGGGTGTAACATGTGGCTGCGGTCACTTTTTTGTGCATGCCCAACGTCGTGGGACGTTTGGTTTAAGCGCAGTGCCAATTTTTAAATTAGATTTTTAAATTTGCGATATTCGCCCTAAAAGTGAGCGTATAGGGTGTAACATGTGGCTGCGGTCACTTTTTTGTGGCATGCCCAACGTCGTGGGACGTTTGGTTTAAGCGCAGTGCCAATTTTAAATTAGATTTTTAAATTTGCGATATTCGCCCTAAAAGTGAGCGTATAGGGTGTAACATGTGGCTGCGGTCACTTTTTTGTGCATGCCCAACGTCGTGGGACGTTTGGTTTAAGCGCAGTGCCAATTTTTAAATTAGATTTTTAAATTGCGATATTCGCCCTAAAAGTGAGCGTATAGGGTGTAACATGTGGCTGCGGTCACTTTTTTGTGCATGCCCAACGTCGTGGGACGTTTGGTTTAAGCGCAGTGCCAATTTTTAAATTAGATTTTTAAATTTGCGATATTCGCCCTAAAAGTGAGCGTATAGGGTGTAACATGTGGCTGCGGTCACTTTTTTGTGCATGCCCAACGTCGTGGGACGTTTGGTTTAAGCGCAGTGCCAATTTTTAAATTAGATTTTTAAATTTGCGATATTCGCCCTAAAAGTGAGCGTATAGGGTGTAACATGTGGCTGCGGTCACTTTTTTGTGCATGCCCAACGTCGTGGGACGTTTGGTTTAAGCGCAGTGCCAATTTTTAAATTAGATTTTTAAATTTGCGATATTCGCCCTAAAAGTGAGCGTATAGGGTGTAACATGTGGCTGCGGTCACTTTTTTGTGCATGCCAACGTCGTGGGACGTTTGGTTTAAGCGCAGTGCCAATTTTTAAATTAGATTTTTAAATTTGCGATATTCGCCCTAAAAGTGAGCGTATAGGGTGTAACATGTGGCTGCGGTCACTTTTTTGTGCATGCCCAACGTCGTGGGACGTTTGGTTTAAGCGCAGTGCCAATTTTTAAATTAGATTTTTAAATTTGCGATATTCGCCCTAAAAGTGAGCGTATAGGGTGTAACATGTGGCTGCGGTCACTTTTTTGTGCATGCCCAACGTCGTGGGACGTTTGGTTTAAGCGCAGTGCCAATTTTTAAATTAGATTTTTAAATTTGCGATATTCGCCCTAAAAGTGAGCGTATAGGGTGTAACATGTGGCTGCGGTCACTTTTTTGTGCATGCCCAACGTCGTGGGACGTTTGGTTTAAGCGCAGTGCCAATTTTTAAATTAGATTTTTAAATTTGCGATATTCGCCCTAAAAGTGAGCGTATAGGGTGTAACATGTGGCTGCGGTCACTTTTTTGTGCATGCCCAACGTCGTGGGACGTTTGGTTTAAGCGCAGTGCCAATTTTTAAATTAGATTTTTAAATTTGCGATATTCGCCCTAAAAGTGAGCGTATAGGGTGTAACATGTGGCTGCGGTCACTTTTTTGTGCATGCCCAACGTCGTGGGACGTTTGGTTTAAGCGCAGTGCCAATTTTTAAATTAGATTTTTAAATTTGCGATATTCGCCCTAAAAGTGAGCGTATAGGGTGTAACATGTGGCTGCGGTCACTTTTTTGTGCATGCCCAACGTCGTGGGACGTTTGGTTTAAGCGCAGTGCCAATTTTTAAATTAGATTTTTAAATTTGCGATATTCGCCCTAAAAGTGAGCGTATAGGGTGTAACATGTGGCTGCGGTCACTTTTTTGTGCATGCCCAACGTCGTGGGACGTTTGGTTTAAGCGCAGTGCCAATTTTTAAATTAGATTTTTAAATTTGCGATATTCGCCCTAAAAGTGAGCGTATAGGGTGTAACATGTGGCTGCGGTCACTTTTTTGTGCATGCCCAACGTCGTGGGACGTTTGGTTTAAGCGCAGTGCCAATTTTTAAATTAGATTTTTAAATTTGCGATATTCGCCCTAAAAGTGAGCGTATAGGGTGTAACATGTGGCTGCGGTCACTTTTTTGTGCATGCCCAACGTCGTGGGACGTTTGGTTTAAGCGCAGTGCCAATTTTTAAATTAGATTTTTAAATTTGCGATATTCGCCCTAAAAGTGAGCGTATAGGGTGTAACATGTGGCTGCGGTCACTTTTTTGTGCATGCCCAACGTCGTGGGACGTTTGGTTTAAGCGCAGTGCCAATTTTTAAATTAGATTTTTAAATTTGCGATATTCGCCCTAAAAGTGAGCGTATAGGGTGTAACATGTGGCTGCGGTCACTTTTTTGTGCATGCCCAACGTCGTGGGACGTTTGGTTTAAGCGCAGTGCCAATTTTTAAATTAGATTTTTAAATTTGCGATATTCGCCCTAAAAGTGAGCGTATAGGGTGTAACATGTGGCTGCGGTCACTTTTTTGTGCATGCCCAACGTCGTGGGACGTTTGGTTTAAGCGCAGTGCCAATTTTTAAATTAGATTTTTAAATTTGCGATATTCGCCCTAAAAGTGAGCGTATAGGGTGTAACATGTGGCTGCGGTCACTTTTTTGTGCATGCCCAACGTCGTGGGACGTTTGGTTTAAGCGCAGTGCCAATTTTTAAATTAGATTTTTAAATTTGCGATATTCGCCCTAAAAGTGAGCGTATAGGGTGTAACATGTGGCTGCGGTCACTTTTTTGTGCATGCCCAACGTCGTGGGACGTTTGGTTTAAGCGCAGTGCCAATTTTTAAATTAGATTTTTAAATTTGCGATATTCGCCCTAAAAGTGAGCGTATAGGGTGTAACATGTGGCTGCGGTCACTTTTTTGTGCATGCCCAACGTCGTGGGACGTTTGGTTTAAGCGCAGTGCCAATTTTTAAATTAGATTTTTAAATTTGCGATATTCGCCCTAAAAGTGAGCGTATAGGGTGTAACATGTGGCTGCGGTCACTTTTTTGTGCATGCCCAACGTCGTGGGACGTTTGGTTTAAGCGCAGTGCCAATTTTTAAATTAGATTTTTAAATTTGCGATATTCGCCCTAAAAGTGAGCGTATAGGGTGTAACATGTGGCTGCGGTCACTTTTTTGTGCATGCCCAACGTCGTGGGACGTTTGGTTTAAGCGCAGTGCCAATTTTTAAATTAGATTTTTAAATTTGCGATATTCGCCCTAAAAGTGAGCGTATAGGGTGTAACATGTGGCTGCGGTCACTTTTTTGTGCATGCCCAACGTCGTGGGACGTTTGGTTTAAGCGCAGTGCCAATTTTTAAATTAGATTTTTAAATTTGCGATATTCGCCCTAAAAGTGAGCGTATAGGGTGTAACATGTGGCTGCGGTCACTTTTTTGTGCATGCCCAACGTCGTGGGACGTTTGGTTTAAGCGCAGTGCCAATTTTTAAATTAGATTTTTAAATTTGCGATATTCGCCCTAAAAGTGAGCGTATAGGGTGTAACATGTGGCTGCGGTCACTTTTTTGTGCATGCCCAACGTCGTGGGACGTTTGGTTTAAGCGCAGTGCCAATTTTTAAATTAGATTTTTAAATTTGCGATATTCGCCCTAAAAGTGAGCGTATAGGGTGTAACATGTGGCTGCGGTCACTTTTTTGTGCATGCCCAACGTCGTGGGACGTTTGGTTTAAGCGCAGTGCCAATTTTTAAATTAGATTTTTAAATTTGCGATATTCGCCCTAAAAGTGAGCGTATAGGGTGTAACATGTGGCTGCGGTCACTTTTTTGTGCATGCCCAACGTCGTGGGACGTTTGGTTTAAGCGCAGTGCCAATTTTTAAATTAGATTTTTAAATTTGCGATATTCGCCCTAAAAGTGAGCGTATAGGGTGTAACATGTGGCTGCGGTCACTTTTTTGTGCATGCCCAACGTCGTGGGACGTTTGGTTTAAGCGCAGTGCCAATTTTTAAATTAGATTTTTAAATTTGCGATATTCGCCCTAAAAGTGAGCGTATAGGGTGTAACATGTGGCTGCGGTCACTTTTTTGTGCATGCCCAACGTCGTGGGACGTTTGGTTTAAGCGCAGTGCCAATTTTTAAATTAGATTTTTAAATTTGCGATATTCGCCCTAAAAGTGAGCGTATAGGGTGTAACATGTGGCTGCGGTCACTTTTTTGTGCATGCCCAACGTCGTGGGACGTTTGGTTTAAGCGCAGTGCCAATTTTTAAATTAGATTTTTAAATTTGCGATATTCGCCCTAAAAGGTGAGCGTATAGGGTGTAACATGTGGCTGCGGTCACTTTTTTGTGCATGCCCAACGTCGTGGGACGTTTGGTTTAAGCGCAGTGCCAATTTTTAAATTAGATTTTTAAATTTGCGATATTCGCCCTAAAAGTGAGCGTATAGGGTGTAACATGTGGCTGCGGTCACTTTTTTGTGCATGCCCAACGTCGTGGGACGTTTGGTTTAAGCGCAGTGCCAATTTTTAAATTAGATTTTTAAATTTGCGATATTCGCCCTAAAAGTGAGCGTATAGGGTGTAACATGTGGCTGCGGTCACTTTTTTGTGCATGCCCAACGTCGTGGGACGTTTGGTTTAAGCGCAGTGCCAATTTTTAAATTAGATTTTTAAATTTGCGATATTCGCCCTAAAAGTGAGCGTATAGGGTGTAACATGTGGCTGCGGTCACTTTTTTGTGCATGCCCAACGTCGTGGGACGTTTGGTTTAAGCGCAGTGCCAATTTTTAAATTAGATTTTTAAATTTGCGATATTCGCCCTAAAAGTGAGCGTATAGGGTGTAACATGTGGCTGCGGTCACTTTTTTGTGCATGCCCAACGTCGTGGGACGTTTGGTTTAAGCGCAGTGCCAATTTTTAAATTAGATTTTAAATTTGCGATATTCGCCCTAAAAGTGAGCGTATAGGGTGTAACATGTGGCTGCGGTCACTTTTTTGTGCATGCCCAACGTCGTGGGACGTTTGGTTTAAGCGCAGTGCCAATTTTTAAATTAGATTTTTAAATTTGCGATATTCGCCCTAAAAGTGAGCGTATAGGGTGTAACATGTGGCTGCGGTCACTTTTTTGTGCATGCCCAACGTCGTGGGACGTTTGGTTTAAGCGCAGTGCCAATTTTTAAATTAGATTTTTAAATTTGCGATATTCGCCCTAAAAGTGAGCGTATAGGGTGTAACATGTGGCTGCGGTCACTTTTTTGTGCATGCCCAACGTCGTGGGACGTTTGGTTTAAGCGCAGTGCCAATTTTTAAATTAGATTTTTAAATTTGCGATATTCGCCCTAAAAGTGAGCGTATAGGGTGTAACATGTGGCTGCGGTCACTTTTTTGTGCATGCCCAACGTCGTGGGACGTTTGGTTTAAGCGCAGTGCCAATTTTTAAATTAGATTTTTAAATTTGCGATATTCGCCCTAAAAGTGAGCGTATAGGGTGTAACATGTGGCTGCGGTCACTTTTTTGTGCATGCCCAACGTCGTGGGACGTTTGGTTTAAGCGCAGTGCCAATTTTTAAATTAGATTTTTAAATTTGCGATATTCGCCCTAAAAGTGAGCGTATAGGGTGTAACATGTGGCTGCGGTCACTTTTTTGTGCATGCCCAACGTCGTGGGACGTTTGGTTTAAGCGCAGTGCCAATTTTTAAATTAGATTTTTAAATTTGCGATATTCGCCCTAAAAGTGAGCGTATAGGGTGTAACATGTGGCTGCGGTCACTTTTTTGTGCATGCCCAACGTCGTGGGACGTTTGGTTTAAGCGCAGTGCCAATTTTTAAATTAGATTTTTAAATTTGCGATATTCGCCCTAAAAGTGAGCGTATAGGGTGTAACATGTGGCTGCGGTCACTTTTTTGTGCATGCCCAACGTCGTGGGACGTTTGGTTTAAGCGCAGTGCCAATTTTTAAATTAGATTTTTAAATTTGCGATATTCGCCCTAAAAGTGAGCGTATAGGGTGTAACATGTGGCTGCGGTCACTTTTTTGTGCATGCCCAACGTCGTGGGACGTTTGGTTTAAGCGCAGTGCCAATTTTTAAATTAGATTTTTAAATTTGCGATATTCGCCCTAAAAGTGAGCGTATAGGGTGTAACATGTGGCTGCGGTCACTTTTTTGTGCATGCCCAACGTCGTGGGACGTTTGGTTTAAGCGCAGTGCCAATTTTTAAATTAGATTTTTAAATTTGCGATATTCGCCCTAAAAGTGAGCGTATAGGGTGTAACATGTGGCTGCGGTCACTTTTTTGTGCATGCCCAACGTCGTGGGACGTTTGGTTTAAGCGCAGTGCCAATTTTTAAATTAGATTTTTAAATTTGCGATATTCGCCCTAAAAGTGAGCGTATAGGGTGTAACATGTGGCTGCGGTCACTTTTTTGTGCATGCCCAACGTCGTGGGACGTTTGGTTTAAGCGCAGTGCCAATTTTTAAATTAGATTTTTAAATTTGCGATATTCGCCCTAAAAGTGAGCGTATAGGGTGTAACATGTGGCTGCGGTCACTTTTTTGTGCATGCCCAACGTCGTGGGACGTTTGGTTTAAGCGCAGTGCCAATTTTTAAATTAGATTTTTAAATTTGCGATATTCGCCCTAAAAGTGAGCGTATAGGGTGTAACATGTGGCTGCGGTCACTTTTTTGTGCATGCCCAACGTCGTGGGACGTTTGGTTTAAGCGCAGTGCCAATTTTTAAATTAGATTTTTAAATTTGCGATATTCGCCCTAAAAGTGAGCGTATAGGGTGTAACATGTGGCTGCGGTCACTTTTTTGTGCATGCCCAACGTCGTGGGACGTTTGGTTTAAGCGCAGTGCCAATTTTTAAATTAGATTTTTAAATTTGCGATATTCGCCCTAAAAGTGAGCGTATAGGGTGTAACATGTGGCTGCGGTCACTTTTTTGTGCATGCCCAACGTCGTGGGACGTTTGGTTTAAGCGCAGTGCCAATTTTTAAATTAGATTTTTAAATTTGCGATATTCGCCCTAAAAGTGAGCGTATAGGGTGTAACATGTGGCTGCGGTCACTTTTTTGTGCATGCCCAACGTCGTGGGACGTTTGGTTTAAGCGCAGTGCCAATTTTTAAATTAGATTTTTAAATTTGCGATATTCGCCCTAAAAGTGAGCGTATAGGGTGTAACATGTGGCTGCGGTCACTTTTTTGTGCATGCCCAACGTCGTGGGACGTTTGGTTTAAGCGCAGTGCCAATTTTTAAATTAGATTTTTAAATTTGCGATATTCGCCCTAAAAGTGAGCGTATAGGGTGTAACATGTGGCTGCGGTCACTTTTTTGTGCATGCCCAACGTCGTGGGACGTTTGGTTTAAGCGCAGTGCCAATTTTTAAATTAGATTTTTAAATTTGCGATATTCGCCCTAAAAGTGAGCGTATAGGGTGTAACATGTGGCTGCGGTCACTTTTTTGTGCATGCCCAACGTCGTGGGACGTTTGGTTTAAGCGCAGTGCCAATTTTTAAATTAGATTTTTAAATTTGCGATATTCGCCCTAAAAGTGAGCGTATAGGGTGTAACATGTGGCTGCGGTCACTTTTTTGTGCATGCCCAACGTCGTGGGACGTTTGGTTTAAGCGCAGTGCCAATTTTTAAATTAGATTTTTAAATTTGCGATATTCGCCCTAAAAGTGAGCGTATAGGGTGTAACATGTGGCTGCGGTCACTTTTTTGTGCATGCCCAACGTCGTGGGACGTTTGGTTTAAGCGCAGTGCCAATTTTTAAATTAGATTTTTAAATTTGCGATATTCGCCCTAAAAGTGAGCGTATAGGGTGTAACATGTGGCTGCGGTCACTTTTTTGTGCATGCCCAACGTCGTGGGACGTTTGGTTTAAGCGCAGTGCCAATTTTTAAATTAGATTTTTAAATTTGCGATATTCGCCCTAAAAGTGAGCGTATAGGGTGTAACATGTGGCTGCGGTCACTTTTTTGTGCATGCCCAACGTCGTGGGACGTTTGGTTTAAGCGCAGTGCCAATTTTTAAATTAGATTTTTAAATTTGCGATATTCGCCCTAAAAGTGAGCGTATAGGGTGTAACATGTGGCTGCGGTCACTTTTTTGTGCATGCCCAACGTCGTGGGACGTTTGGTTTAAGCGCAGTGCCAATTTTTAAATTAGATTTTTAAATTTGCGATATTCGCCCTAAAAGTGAGCGTATAGGGTGTAACATGTGGCTGCGGTCACTTTTTTGTGCATGCCCAACGTCGTGGGACGTTTGGTTTAAGCGCAGTGCCAATTTTTAAATTAGATTTTTAAATTTGCGATATTCGCCCTAAAAGTGAGCGTATAGGGTGTCTGCGGTCACTTTTTGTGCATGCCCAACGTCGTGGGACGTTTGGTTTAAGCGCAGTGCCAATTTTTAAATTAGATTTTTAAATTTGCGATATTCGCCCCTAAAAGTGAGCGTATAGGGGTGTAACATGTGGCTGCGGTCACTTTTTTGTGCATGCCCAACGTCGTGGGACGTTTGGTTTAAGCGCAGTGCCAATTTTAAATTAGATTTTTAAATTTGCGATATTCGCCCTAAAAGTGAGCGTATAGGGTGTAACATGTGGCTGCGGTCACTTTTTTGTGCATGCCCAACGTCGTGGGACGTTTGGTTTAAGCGCAGTGCCAATTTTTAAATTAGATTTTTAAATTTGCGATATTCGCCCCTAAAAGTGAGCGTATAGGGTGTAACATGTGGCTGCGGTCACTTTTTTGTGCATGCCCAACGTCGTGGGACGTTTGGTTTAAGCGCAGTGCCAATTTTTAAATTAGATTTTTAAATTTGCGATATTCGCCCTAAAAGTGAGCGTATAGGGTGTAACATGTGGCTGCGGTCACTTTTTTGTGCATGCCCAACGTCGTGGGACGTTTGGTTTAAGCGCAGTGCCAATTTTTAAATTAGATTTTTAAATTTGCGATATTCGCCCTAAAAGTGAGCGTATAGGGTGTAACATGTGGCTGCGGTCACTTTTTTGTGCATGCCCAACGTCGTGGGACGTTTGGTTTAAGCGCAGTGCCAATTTTTAAATTAGATTTTTAAATTTGCGATATTCGCCCTAAAAGTGAGCGTATAGGGTGTAACATGTGGCTGCGGGTCACTTTTTTGTGCATGCCCAACGTCGTGGGACGTTTGGTTTAAGCGCAGTGCCAATTTTTAAATTAGATTTTTAAATTTGCGATATTCGCCCTAAAAGTGAGCGTATAGGGTGTAACATGTGGCTGCGGTCACTTTTTTGTGCATGCCCAACGTCGTGGGACGTTTGGTTTAAGCGCAGTGCCAATTTTTAAATTAGATTTTTAAATTTGCGATATTCGCCCTAAAAGTGAGCGTATAGGGGTGTAACATGTGGCTGCGGTCACTTTTTTGTGCATGCCCAACGTCGTGGGACGTTTGGTTTAAGCGCAGTGCCAATTTTTAAATTAGATTTTTAAATTTGCGATATTCGCCCTAAAAGTGAGCGTATAGGGTGTAACATGTGGCTGCGGTCACTTTTTTGTGCATGCCCAACGTCGTGGGACGTTTGGTTTAAGCGCAGTGCCAATTTTTAAATTAGATTTTTAAATTTGCGATATTCGCCCTAAAAGTGAGCGTATAGGGTGTAACATGTGGCTGCGGTCACTTTTTTGTGCATGCCCAACGTCGTGGGACGTTTGGTTTAAGCGCAGTGCCAATTTTTAAATTAGATTTTTAAATTTGCGATATTCGCCCTAAAAGTGAGCGTATAGGGTGTAACATGTGGCTGCGGTCACTTTTTTGTGCATGCCCAACGTCGTGGGACGTTTGGTTTAAGCGCAGTGCCAATTTTTAAATTAGATTTTTAAATTTGCGATATTCGCCCTAAAAGTGAGCGTATAGGGTGTAACATGTGGCTGCGGTCACTTTTTTGTGCATGCCCAACGTCGTGGGACGTTTGGTTTAAGCGCAGTGCCAATTTTAAATTAGATTTTTAAATTTGCGATATTCGCCCTAAAAGTGAGCGTATAGGGTGTAACATGTGGCTGCGGTCACTTTTTTGTGCATGCCCAACGTCGTGGGACGTTTGGTTTAAGCGCAGTGCCAATTTTTAAATTAGATTTTTAAATTTGCGATATTCGCCCTAAAAGTGAGCGTATAGGGTGTAACATGTGGCTGCGGTCACTTTTTTGTGCATGCCCAACGTCGTGGGACGTTTGGTTTAAGCGCAGTGCCAATTTTTAAATTAGATTTTTAAATTTGCGATATTCGCCCTAAAAGTGAGCGTATAGGGTGTAACATGTGGCTGCGGTCACTTTTTTGTGCATGCCCAACGTCGTGGGACGTTTGGTTTAAGCGCAGTGCCAATTTTTAAATTAGATTTTTAAATTTGCGATATTCGCCCTAAAAGTGAGCGTATAGGGTGTAACATGTGGCTGCGGTCACTTTTTTGTGCATGCCCAACGTCGTGGGACGTTTGGTTTAAGCGCAGTGCCAATTTTTAAATTAGATTTTTAAATTTGCGATATTCGCCCTAAAAGTGAGCGTATAGGGTGTAACATGTGGCTGCGGTCACTTTTTTGTGCATGCCCAACGTCGTGGGACGTTTGGTTTAAGCGCAGTGCCAATTTTTAAATTAGATTTTTAAATTTGCGATATTCGCCCTAAAAGTGAGCGTATAGGGTGTAACATGTGGCTGCGGTCACTTTTTTGTGCATGCCCAACGTCGTGGGACGTTTGGTTTAAGCGCAGTGCCAATTTTTAAATTAGATTTTTAAATTTGCGATATTCGCCCTAAAAGTGAGCGTATAGGGTGTAACATGTGGCTGCGGTCACTTTTTTGTGCATGCCCAACGTCGTGGGACGTTTGGTTTAAGCGCAGTGCCAATTTTTAAATTAGATTTTTAAATTTGCGATATTCGCCCTAAAAGTGAGCGTATAGGGTGTAACATGTGGCTGCGGTCACTTTTTTTGTGCATGCCCAACGTCGTGGGACGTTTGGTTTAAGCGCAGTGCCAATTTTTAAATTAGATTTTTAAATTTGCGATATTCGCCCTAAAAGTGAGCGTATAGGGTGTAACATGTGGCTGCGGTCACTTTTTTGTGCATGCCCAACGTCGTGGGACGTTTGGTTTAAGCGCAGTGCCAATTTTTAAATTAGATTTTTAAATTTGCGATATTCGCCCTAAAAGTGAGCGTATAGGGTGTAACATGTGGCTGCGGTCACTTTTTTGTGCATGCCCAACGTCGTGGGACGTTTGGTTTAAGCGCAGTGCCAATTTTTAAATTAGATTTTTAAATTTGCGATATTCGCCCTAAAAGTGAGCGTATAGGGTGTAACATGTGGCTGCGGTCACTTTTTTGTGCATGCCCAACGTCGTGGGACGTTTGGTTTAAGCGCAGTGCCAATTTTTAAATTAGATTTTTAAATTTGCGATATTCGCCCTAAAAGTGAGCGTATAGGGTGTAACATGTGGCTGCGGTCACTTTTTTGTGCATGCCCAACGTCGTGGGACGTTTGGTTTAAGCGCAGTGCCAATTTTTAAATTAGATTTTTAAATTTGCGATATTCGCCCTAAAAGTGAGCGTATAGGGTGTAACATGTGGCTGCGGTCACTTTTTTGTGCATGCCCAACGTCGTGGGACGTTTGGTTTAAGCGCAGTGCCAATTTTTAAATTAGATTTTTAAATTTGCGATATTCGCCCTAAAAGTGAGCGTATAGGGTGTAACATGTGGCTGCGGTCACTTTTTTGTGCATGCCCAACGTCGTGGGACGTTTGGTTTAAGCGCAGTGCCAATTTTTAAATTAGATTTTTAAATTTGCGATATTCGCCCTAAAAGTGAGCGTATAGGGTGTAACATGTGGCTGCGGTCACTTTTTTGTGCATGCCCAACGTCGTGGGACGTTTGGTTTAAGCGCAGTGCCAATTTTTAAATTAGATTTTTAAATTTGCGATATTCGCCCTAAAAGTGAGCGTATAGGGTGTAACATGTGGCTGCGGTCACTTTTTTGTGCATGCCCAACGTCGTGGGACGTTTGGTTTAAGCGCAGTGCCAATTTTTAAATTAGATTTTTAAATTTGCGATATTCGCCCTAAAAGTGAGCGTATAGGGTGTAACATGTGGCTGCGGTCACTTTTTTGTGCATGCCCAACGTCGTGGGACGTTTGGTTTAAGCGCAGTGCCAATTTTTAAATTAGATTTTTAAATTTGCGATATTCGCCCTAAAAGTGAGCGTATAGGGTGTAACATGTGGCTGCGGTCACTTTTTTGTGCATGCCCAACGTCGTGGGACGTTTGGTTTAAGCGCAGTGCCAATTTTTAAATTAGATTTTTAAATTTGCGATATTCGCCCTAAAAGTGAGCGTATAGGGTGTAACATGTGGCTGCGGTCACTTTTTTGTGCATGCCCAACGTCGTGGGACGTTTGGTTTAAGCGCAGTGCCAATTTTTAAATTAGATTTTTAAATTTGCGATATTCGCCCTAAAAGTGAGCGTATAGGGTGTAACATGTGGCTGCGGTCACTTTTTTGTGCATGCCCAACGTCGTGGGACGTTTGGTTTAAGCGCAGTGCCAATTTTTAAATTAGATTTTTAAATTTGCGATATTCGCCCTAAAAGTGAGCGTATAGGGTGTAACATGTGGCTGCGGTCACTTTTTTGTGCATGCCCAACGTCGTGGGACGTTTGGTTTAAGCGCAGTGCCAATTTTTAAATTAGATTTTTAAATTTGCGATATTCGCCCTAAAAGTGAGCGTATAGGGTGTAACATGTGGCTGCGGTCACTTTTTTGTGCATGCCCAACGTCGTGGGACGTTTGGTTTAAGCGCAGTGCCAATTTTTAAATTAGATTTTTAAATTTGCGATATTCGCCCTAAAAGTGAGCGTATAGGGTGTAACATGTGGCTGCGGTCACTTTTTTGTGCATGCCCAACGTCGTGGGACGTTTGGTTTAAGCGCAGTGCCAATTTTTAAATTAGATTTTTAAATTTGCGATATTCGCCCTAAAAAGTGAGCGTATAGGGTGTAACATGTGGCTGCGGTCACTTTTTTGTGCATGCCCAACGTCGTGGGACGTTTGGTTTAAGCGCAGTGCCAATTTTTAAATTAGATTTTTAAATTTGCGATATTCGCCCTAAAAGTGAGCGTATAGGGTGTAACATGTGGCTGCGGTCACTTTTTTGTGCATGCCCAACGTCGTGGGACGTTTGGTTTAAGCGCAGTGCCAATTTTTAAATTAGATTTTTAAATTTGCGATATTCGCCCTAAAAGTGAGCGTATAGGGTGTAACATGTGGCTGCGGTCACTTTTTTGTGCATGCCCAACGTCGTGGGACGTTTGGTTTAAGCGCAGTGCCAATTTTTAAATTAGATTTTTAAATTTGCGATATTCGCCCTAAAAGTGAGCGTATAGGGTGTAACATGTGGCTGCGGTCACTTTTTTGTGCATGCCCAACGTCGTGGGACGTTTGGTTTAAGCGCAGTGCCAATTTTTAAATTAGATTTTTTAAATTTGCGATATTCGCCCTAAAAGTGAGCGTATAGGGTGTAAACATGTGGCTGCGGTCACTTTTTTGTGCATGCCCAACGTCGTGGGACGTTTGGTTTAAGCGCAGTGCCAATTTTTAAATTAGATTTTTAAATTTGCGATATTCGCCCTAAAAGTGAGCGTATAGGGTGTAACATGTGGCTGCGGTCACTTTTTTGTGCATGCCCAACGTCGTGGGACGTTTGGTTTAAGCGCAGTGCCAATTTTTAAATTAGATTTTTAAATTTGCGATATTCGCCCTAAAAGTGAGCGTATAGGGTGTAACATGTGGCTGCGGTCACTTTTTTGTGCATGCCCAACGTCGTGGGACGTTTGGTTTAAGCGCAGTGCCAATTTTTAAATTAGATTTTTAAATTTGCGATATTCGCCCTAAAAGTGAGCGTATAGGGTGTAACATGTGGCTGCGGTCACTTTTTTGTGCATGCCCAACGTCGTGGGACGTTTGGTTTAAGCGCAGTGCCAATTTTTAAATTAGATTTTTAAATTTGCGATATTCGCCCTAAAAGTGAGCGTATAGGGTGTAACATGTGGCTGCGGTCACTTTTTTGTGCATGCCCAACGTCGTGGGACGTTTGGTTTAAGCGCAGTGCCAATTTTTAAATTAGATTTTTAAATTTGCGATATTCGCCCTAAAAGTGAGCGTATAGGGTGTAACATGTGGCTGCGGTCACTTTTTTGTGCATGCCCAACGTCGTGGGACGTTTGGTTTAAGCGCAGTGCCAATTTTTAAATTAGATTTTTAAATTTGCGATATTCGCCCTAAAAGTGAGCGTATAGGGTGTAACATGTGGCTGCGGTCACTTTTTTGTGCATGCCCAACGTCGTGGGACGTTTGGTTTAAGCGCAGTGCCAATTTTTAAATTAGATTTTTAAATTTGCGATATTCGCCCTAAAAGTGAGCGTATAGGGTGTAACATGTGGCTGCGGTCACTTTTTTGTGCATGCCCAACGTCGTGGGACGTTTTGGTTTAAGCGCAGTGCCAATTTTTAAATTAGATTTTTAAATTTGCGATATTCGCCCTAAAAGTGAGCGTATAGGGTGTAACATGTGGCTGCGGTCACTTTTTTGTGCATGCCCAACGTCGTGGGACGTTTGGTTTAAGCGCAGTGCCAATTTTTAAATTAGATTTTTAAATTTGCGATATTCGCCCTAAAAGTGAGCGTATAGGGTGTAACATGTGGCTGCGGTCACTTTTTTGTGCATGCCCAACGTCGTGGGACGTTTGGTTTAAGCGCAGTGCCAATTTTTAAATTAGATTTTTAAATTTGCGATATTCGCCCTAAAAGTGAGCGTATAGGGTTGTAACATGTGGCTGCGGTCACTTTTTTGTGCATGCCCAACGTCGTGGGACGTTTGGTTTAAGCGCAGTGCCAATTTTTAAATTAGATTTTTAAATTTGCGATATTCGCCCTAAAAGTGAGCGTATAGGGTGTAACATGTGGCTGCGGTCACTTTTTTGTGCATGCCCAACGTCGTGGGACGTTTGGTTTAAGCGCAGTGCCAATTTTTAAATTAGATTTTTAAATTTGCGATATTCGCCCTAAAAGTGAGCGTATAGGGGTGTAACATGTGGCTGCGGTCACTTTTTTGTGCATGCCCAACGTCGTGGGACGTTTGGTTTAAGCGCAGTGCCAATTTTTAAATTAGATTTTTAAATTTGCGATATTCGCCCTAAAAGTGAGCGTATAGGGTGTAACATGTGGCTGCGGTCACTTTTTTGTGCATGCCCAACGTCGTGGGACGTTTGGTTTAAGCGCAGTGCCAATTTTTAAATTAGATTTTTAAATTTGCGATATTCGCCCTAAAAGTGAGCGTATAGGGTGTAACATGTGGCTGCGGTCACTTTTTTGTGCATGCCCAACGTCGTGGGACGTTTGGTTTAAGCGCAGTGCCAATTTTTAAATTAGATTTTTAAATTTGCGATATTCGCCCTAAAAGTGAGCGTATAGGGTGTAACATGTGGCTGCGGTCACTTTTTTGTGCATGCCCAACGTCGTGGGACGTTTGGTTTAAGCGCAGTGCCAATTTTTAAATTAGATTTTTAAATTTGCGATATTCGCCCTAAAAGTGAGCGTATAGGGTGTAACATGTGGCTGCGGTCACTTTTTTGTGCATGCCCAACGTCGTGGGACGTTTGGTTTAAGCGCAGTGCCAATTTTTAAATTAGATTTTTAAATTTGCGATATTCGCCCTAAAAGTGAGCGTATAGGGTGTAACATGTGGCTGCGGTCACTTTTTTGTGCATGCCCAACGTCGTGGGACGTTTGGTTTAAGCGCAGTGCCAATTTTTAAATTAGATTTTTAAATTTGCGATATTCGCCCTAAAAGTGAGCGTATAGGGTGTAACATGTGGCTGCGGTCACTTTTTTGTGCATGCCCAACGTCGTGGGACGTTTGGTTTAAGCGCAGTGCCAATTTTTAAATTAGATTTTTAAATTTGCGATATTCGCCCTAAAAGTGAGCGTATAGGGTGTAACATGTGGCTGCGGTCACTTTTTTGTGCATGCCCAACGTCGTGGGACGTTTGGTTTAAGCGCAGTGCCAATTTTTAAATTAGATTTTTAAATTTGCGATATTCGCCCTAAAAGTGAGCGTATAGGGTGTAACATGTGGCTGCGGTCACTTTTTTGTGCATGCCCAACGTCGTGGGACGTTTGGTTTAAGCGCAGTGCCAATTTTTAAATTAGATTTTTAAATTTGCGATATTCGCCCTAAAAGTGAGCGTATAGGGTGTAACATGTGGCTGCGGTCACTTTTTTGTGCATGCCCAACGTCGTGGGACGTTTGGTTTAAGCGCAGTGCCAATTTTTAAATTAGATTTTTAAATTTGCGATATTCGCCCTAAAAGTGAGCGTATAGGGTGTAACATGTGGCTGCGGTCACTTTTTTGTGCATGCCCAACGTCGTGGGACGTTTGGTTTAAGCGCAGTGCCAATTTTTAAATTAGATTTTTAAATTTGCGATATTCGCCCTAAAAGTGAGCGTATAGGGTGTAACATGTGGCTGCGGTCACTTTTTTGTGCATGCCCAACGTCGTGGGACGTTTGGTTTAAGCGCAGTGCCAATTTTTAAATTAGATTTTTAAATTTGCGATATTCGCCCTAAAAGTGAGCGTATAGGGTGTAACATGTGGCTGCGGTCACTTTTTTGTGCATGCCCAACGTCGTGGGACGTTTGGTTTAAGCGCAGTGCCAATTTTTAAATTAGATTTTTAAATTTGCGATATTCGCCCTAAAAGTGAGCGTATAGGGTGTAACATGTGGCTGCGGTCACTTTTTTGTGCATGCCCAACGTCGTGGGACGTTTGGTTTAAGCGCAGTGCCAATTTTTAAATTAGATTTTTAAATTTGCGATATTCGCCCTAAAAGTGAGCGTATAGGGTGTAACATGTGGCTGCGGTCACTTTTTTGTGCATGCCCAACGTCGTGGGACGTTTGGTTTAAGCGCAGTGCCAATTTTTAAATTAGATTTTTAAATTTGCGATATTCGCCCTAAAAGTGAGCGTATAGGGTGTAACATGTGGCTGCGGTCACTTTTTTGTGCATGCCCAACGTCGTGGGACGTTTGGTTTAAGCGCAGTGCCAATTTTTAAATTAGATTTTTAAATTTGCGATATTCGCCCTAAAAGTGAGCGTATAGGGTGTAACATGTGGCTGCGGTCACTTTTTTGTGCATGCCCAACGTCGTGGGACGTTTGGTTTAAGCGCAGTGCCAATTTTTAAATTAGATTTTTAAATTTGCGATATTCGCCCTAAAAGTGAGCGTATAGGGTGTAACATGTGGCTGCGGTCACTTTTTTGTGCATGCCCAACGTCGTGGGACGTTTGGTTTAAGCGCAGTGCCAATTTTTAAATTAGATTTTTAAATTTGCGATATTCGCCCTAAAAGTGAGCGTATAGGGTGTAACATGTGGCTGCGGTCACTTTTTTGTGCATGCCCCAACGTCGTGGGACGTTTGGTTTAAGCGCAGTGCCAATTTTTAAATTAGATTTTTAAATTTGCGATATTCGCCCTAAAAGTGAGCGTATAGGGTGTAACATGTGGCTGCGGTCACTTTTTTGTGCATGCCCAACGTCGTGGGACGTTTGGTTTAAGCGCAGTGCCAATTTTTAAATTAGATTTTTAAATTTGCGATATTCGCCCTAAAAGTGAGCGTATAGGGTGTAACATGTGGCTGCGGTCACTTTTTTGTGCATGCCCAACGTCGTGGGACGTTTGGTTTAAGCGCAGTGCCAATTTTTAAATTAGATTTTTAAATTTGCGATATTCGCCCTAAAAGTGAGCGTATAGGGTGTAACATGTGGCTGCGGTCACTTTTTTGTGCATGCCCAACGTCGTGGGACGTTTGGTTTAAGCGCAGTGCCAATTTTTAAATTAGATTTTTAAATTTGCGATATTCGCCCTAAAAGTGAGCGTATAGGGTGTAACATGTGGCTGCGGTCACTTTTTTGTGCATGCCCAACGTCGTGGGACGTTTGGTTTAAGCGCAGTGCCAATTTTTAAATTAGATTTTTAAATTTGCGATATTCGCCCTAAAAGTGAGCGTATAGGGTGTAACATGTGGCTGCGGTCACTTTTTTGTGCATGCCCAACGTCGTGGGACGTTTGGTTTAAGCGCAGTGCCAATTTTTAAATTAGATTTTTAAATTTGCGATATTCGCCCTAAAAGTGAGCGTATAGGGTGTAACATGTGGCTGCGGTCACTTTTTTGTGCATGCCCAACGTCGTGGGACGTTTGGTTTAAGCGCAGTGCCAATTTTTAAATTAGATTTTTAAATTTGCGATATTCGCCCTAAAAGTGAGCGTATAGGGTGTAACATGTGGCTGCGGTCACTTTTTTGTGCATGCCCAACGTCGTGGGACGTTTGGTTTAAGCGCAGTGCCAATTTTTAAATTAGATTTTTAAATTTGCGATATTCGCCCTAAAAGTGAGCGTATAGGGTGTAACATGTGGCTGCGGTCACTTTTTTGTGCATGCCCAACGTCGTGGGACGTTTGGTTTAAGCGCAGTGCCAATTTTTAAATTAGATTTTTAAATTTGCGATATTCGCCCTAAAAGTGAGCGTATAGGGGTGTAACATGTGGCTGCGGTCACTTTTTTGTGCATGCCCAACGTCGTGGGACGTTTGGTTTAAGCGCAGTGCCAATTTTTAAATTAGATTTTTAAATTTGCGATATTCGCCCTAAAAGTGAGCGTATAGGGTGTAACATGTGGCTGCGGTCACTTTTTTGTGCATGCCCAACGTCGTGGGACGTTTGGTTTAAGCGCAGTGCCAATTTTTAAATTAGATTTTTAAATTTGCGATATTCGCCCTAAAAGTGAGCGTATAGGGTGTAACATGTGGCTGCGGTCACTTTTTTGTGCATGCCCAACGTCGTGGGACGTTTGGTTTAAGCGCAGTGCCAATTTTTAAATTAGATTTTTAAATTTGCGATATTCGCCCTAAAAGTGAGCGTATAGGGTGTAACATGTGGCTGCGGTCACTTTTTTGTGCATGCCCAACGTCGTGGGACGTTTGGTTTAAGCGCAGTGCCAATTTTTAAATTAGATTTTTAAATTTGCGATATTCGCCCTAAAAGTGAGCGTATAGGGTGTAACATGTGGCTGCGGTCACTTTTTTGTGCATGCCCAACGTCGTGGGACGTTTGGTTTAAGCGCAGTGCCAATTTTTAAATTAGATTTTTAAATTTGCGATATTCGCCCTAAAAGTGAGCGTATAGGGTGTAACATGTGGCTGCGGTCACTTTTTTGTGCATGCCCAACGTCGTGGGACGTTTGGTTTAAGCGCAGTGCCAATTTTTAAATTAGATTTTTAAATTTGCGATATTCGCCCTAAAAGTGAGCGTTATAGGGTGTAACATGTGGCTGCGGTCACTTTTTTGTGCATGCCCAACGTCGTGGGACGTTTGGTTTAAGCGCAGTGCCAATTTTTAAATTAGATTTTTAAATTTGCGATATTCGCCCTAAAAGTGAGCGTATAGGGTGTAACATGTGGCTGCGGTCACTTTTTTGTGCATGCCCAACGTCGTGGGACGTTTGGTTTAAGCGCAGTGCCAATTTTTAAATTAGATTTTTAAATTTGCGATATTCGCCCTAAAAGTGAGCGTATAGGGTGTAACATGAGGCTGCGGTCACTTTTTTGTGCATGCCCAACGTCGTGGGACGTTTGGTTTAAGCGCAGTGCCAATTT